>JAKZJZ010001890.1:0-23071 GCA_022702705.1 Papilionanthe hookeriana x Papilionanthe teres
TTTGATGAGGTCTTCCTTTTCTTCTTTTTAGTGCTTAGGATCTAGCCTTAGGCTTTTCCTTTGACTATCTTAGAGGACTAGAATTGGGACCCGCCTTTTAGAAATTCAAACCACTTCTAAACTCCCTGCAAACTCCACAAACTTGACTATAGACCCCTAATCACCTAGAGGGTTGAAATCGAATATGGAAGTTTAAAGGATGAGTTCTCATAGGACTCTTTGGCCTTAGGAGGCCTACCAGGTGGCACTGATGCAGTGAAGGGGCTGACATACACTACATTTCCACACTACATTTCCACACACTTCCTAAAACCACACCCATACCCAACTTGACCTCCTGACTCATGTAGGTGATTCACATGGATGGTCCTTAACCACTAAGCCCTTGGCAAGAGGGTTAGGAACAACATAGTGAATGCCTCGAAATGAGTCCTTTCATGGCTCATATGGGCTTGAAATGGCTTCATGGCTCAACCAAAATGATTTCACCCCACCCAAATTCACCCAATCTTCAATTTCCCAAATTTTCAATTTTTGACCCGGGACCCTACACTACAGCTTCACCCAAAACCCTTGAATTACCCAATTTTTGCAAAATCTCCAAATTACCTAAAATTTTCCAAAATCAATCCCAAACACCTCCACATCACTCAAATTGATCATCCATACCCAAAAATACCAAAAATTCCAAGAAAACCCCCGATACCCTCCAAATACCCAAAATACCCTTCTTGGCCTAAAAATCCAAAAATTCAGAAAATTCCCAGAAAATTCCAGAAAATCCCAAATATTCCCAATTTCATTTTGTCCAACTACACCATGGGCCAATTTTGTCAATTTACCCTACTTTTGTCAAAACCCCCAAATTGACCCATTTTAACCCAAAGTGGACCCAATGTCAAACCAAACATACCCAATTGACCCCAATTTTGGTCAAATTCAATTCTAAACTTCAATTCAACATTCCCAATACCAATTTAGACCAAATCCAAGTCCAATTTGATTGACATTTGGATCCAATTTCACTTTGGGCCTTAAAGCCCGAATTTGGACCCATGACCCAAACTCAGCCCAAACTAACCCAATTCAACTCCAATTAACCCCAAATCTTTTCTAAACCTTCCTTAACATCCTCATAAACAAAACACTAACATGATTTGCCCAAGATTTTGACCCAGACCCCACTCGAATTCGACCCGAAATCAAAAAGCCCGATTTTGACCTAAACCCAGAATCTAACCCAAATAGGCCCAAACCTCAAAATTAAAACCCAACCAAAGCCAAAACCTCTTTGAAACACTCCCATAAACATTTCTTAATATTTATTTTACATCAATTTCAACCCTAGCCCAACATTGGCCCAAGTTAGCCCAATTTGACCTACATTGGCCCATTCAGCAAAAGAATTCAAATCCAACCCAATTCAAGTCCAAACTACCCCAAATTTGCTTCAAGTCACTCATGACACATCCATGAGCTAAACCCAATAATTATTTGGCCCAACCTCTTTACAAAATTTCATCCCAAAATCCATTTTAAAATTCGAGAGCCCACTTTCCTAATCCATCTTAAAAGCCATCTAAAACCCTTTCAAAAAAGCCCAAAATTCTTCCAAGGCCCATATGACATTTCCCCTCATCATACTTTCAATTAAAATCATCCCTAAGTCCTAAATTCATCATCAAATAATTCCAAATCAAGCCTCATGCCAAATCACCCCTAAATACCAAAATTTTCCTTAAATCCATTTCCATGAAATTGACTTTACTTTTCCCAAGCCAAATGGAGCCATGGAGCCATGCATAAGCCATATGCAAGCCATGAGAGCCTCTTTACATGTCACCATGCCATTTTGGGCAAAAGGAGGAGGCTCTTTCCTTAACTCCTAAAGGTGGTTAACCACTTACATGATTCCAGCTAAACCATGCTTAAGCTTTAATTGTACTTGGATTGTGACTTGACCCCACTAATCAAGCTGATCCAAATCACTTTCTCCTCGGCCTAAACCAGGCCTTGGGTGGTGCACCTAGCCCAAATGGGTGGGTTGACCCATTTAGGTCCAAATCTAGCCATGCCCCATTCCACTTTGGATCGAAAGCCTTTACACATGTCCATGGCGATTGATTGCACAAACCTCCGGCCACGACCCACTGACCTTGAGGGTGACCCATGCATGGCCGGCCGGCCACCGAGGCCGCCGGAAAACACCATGGCGAGAGCTCGCATGTGAGCCGACATTGAAATTCTCACTTGCTGAGGCGCCCCATCCCTAGTGGTCACCATGGCTGATCTTCTCCTCACCGGAGCGGCGATCCCGAGCCCTAACTCTCCACAGGGAGGCCCCTCGGCCAGCTCTATTCAAACTCCACCCCTCTCGGCCATGAGGGGAGCCAAGCACAAACCTTGCCGAAACTGCGCCAAAATTGTTCCAAACCCTTCACCATCCTTAGAGCGAGTTGATCCCCGGTGTCGATTTGCCACAATCCCCACCAACGAGCCCGATTTCTCGGCTGAAATTCCACCCGAAACCGGGACACTTTGCCACGGTGAGCCGATCCTCAGATTGGCGGTCCTGCACCTTCACTGGACCAAGAGGAGAAGTTTCCCCTTGAAAGCCCCATCTCCAGGGCCACCCGGTTGCTCCGGCCTCCAAGCTTTGTGATCGGGTGTGGTCACTTTCATAGCTAGGCGATTCACCGGACCGGGAGACTTCATGCGGAGCTTGCTGGGACCCGATCGAAGGTGCAACAACTCTCGGATTGAAGCCACACTTCTACGAGCTAAGGTATGAGTTAACTATTCATCCCGAGCTTCGGAGATTCTCCATTTCAAATGCCTTAGTTTCGATGCATGTTAGCCGTATAGATGTGTTCGTCTCTTCGAGACGAATCCATAGAGCATAAGAACATGAAAATCCATTGAGAATCGAGTGAGATCTTAGGGATTTAGTGTGGACGGCTCTCGGGTGAGAACACTTGGGGACGATGAACGGATGCCGTCCATTCGATACACGCGCGCACGGACGGCCGGGATTGCGTCGGACCGGGAGACGGTACGAGAACCGCGGGGCCCGGGCTGGCGACTCGGGTGGCGGCGTCGAATGGGAGCGCGACGCGTGTGCGTTCGGAGGCTGCCGAGGTTGACGCGGCGCCGCGTGGATAAATAGAAAATTAGGGTATTTTTCTATTTATTTAATTCCTAAACTTCAAAAATTCATATCTACTGTGTAGAAAAATCACAAAAATAAAATAAAAATACCCTCTTGCTCGGTGAACGAGAGGAGAATAATGTGGAAAAGAAATCATTTAATTTAATTAAGTATTTTATTTTTTATGATTTATTTACTCTCTGCATACATTTAATTCTCCATGCATGTATACAATTCACCATGGCATGAGACCATAGGGCTTTTGAAGCCTGCGAACTTGGGAACATTCCCTGAATTTTCCAAGGTCGGAGAGCCATCTCTGTGAAAAGTTATTTATTTTTCAAATGCATGTTGCTGTTTTGAGTATTTTAATTCCAAAAATTAGCATGTTGTGAAATAAATTCTAGAAATATTTGGTGATGTTCCTTATGACCGAGAGAACTCTAGGAAAAATAGGACTTGAGTTAATTCACTCAGATTAACCCTAATTGGCTTAAACACCTAAAATAGGTCTTTAATTAATTAGAGTTAACCAGGCATCAAATTGACTTGAAATCAATTCTCCACTGACCTTTAGGATCAGAGGAATCCACCATAAAAATTTGAAGTCAATTGGACTTGGTTAGCCCCACTAATTGGGTTGATTAAGTCGCTTAGCCATTTTAAACTTTAAAAATTCATAACTTTTAAAATATTTTTTAAAAATTCACCAAATTAGTTTTGGAGCCTCTCTGATATCAGGGGAATCTAAGAAAATTAAAATTTCAATTTTCTGAAAAAGTTGATTTTTAATAATATTTTAATATTTTTAATAATTAAAAAATAATAAAAATCACAAAAATAATAAAATTCACCAAAATGTCACATTTTGAATTTTAATCACTTAGGAACAAATCCCACATTTTTCCTAAGTCTATTTAGTGAGATATTAAATTTTAAAGCCCTAGGGTAATTTTAAAATTAAAAAAATGTATTTTCTAGCATTTTCACTAAAATAATTATTATAAATCATAGAAAAATCAGAAAATTGCAAAATTTGATTCTCTGGTTTCCTTGATATCAGAGAGATTTTTGAAAAATATAAAATCCATTTTTCAACATTTATCTTATTTTTAAATTAATTAACACTCCAAAACTCAAAATAATTATAATAAAAATAATATAATTCAAAAAATCACCAAAATTGGTCCAAGTGCTTCTCTGGTCATTAGGAATGTCCCCTAATTTTCTTAAGGACAGAAACTTTTCCCTTGGTCATGTTATCAAATTTTCCTTGAAAATCTCTATTTTCCACCAAAAATAATTATATAAATAAATTAAATACAGAAAAATCACATTTTCTCCTCTCATGTCTTTATTGACATATGAGTAAAGTCACATAAAAATTTCAAGTTCATTTAAGTTCAATTTAGTGAGTTATGAAATTATTAAGCTTAAAGGGTAAAATGGTAATTAAAATCTTTAATCCTTAATTAAAACTTTAGGTTTAATAAAAAATCAACAAGTAAAATATTTGATCCTAATCTGATTTGGATGATTGAAATTTAAATAATTAAAGGGTAGAAACCCATTAAATAATTTTAAAATGATTAAACTTTAATTAAATAATAGATTAAATTTGGAAGAATAATAAAATTGGAATTATTAAAATAAGGGATCTTTATTAGGAAGAGATTTATTCTTTAATTTAAAAATCCCTAAATTAATTATATCAACTAATACTCAATTTTTAATTAAAATGATAACTCAAATTTAAAATATTAAAAGACTTAATTTCGATTAAAATTAAAAATAAAGTAAATTAAAGATAAATTAAATTAAGATTAAATTTAAATTAATTAAATTAAATTAAATTAAATAAATTAAATTAAATTAAATTAAACAATTAAATTAAATTAATTAAATAATTAAATTAAATTAAATCAAAGCAAATTAAATTAAATTAAATTAAAAATTAAATTAAATTAAATTAAATAAACAATTAAATTAAATTAAATTAAATAATTAAAATTAAATTAAATTAAATTAAATAATTAAATTAAAGTTAAATCAAATCAAATTAATTAAACACCAAGTCAAATTAAATTGAACTATGTTAAACTAAATTAAAACTCAATTAAATTAAGTTAAATTAAATATAACATCACCTAAGACATAAAAGAAATTAAATATAAAACAACTTGAACAACTTATTCCAAATTTAAACTCTTTAACTTAAACCAAATCATTTGAATACTAACTTACCCTTGAAAGCTTTAGTTATTATAGCTCCTAAATAAAACATTAAATGAAGTGTCACTTCACTCATAGGATATTCGAATGTCTAGTTCATCGAGCAAATTAACAAGACTTGAAAACCTCGGACGATTGATTCATTTATATAATTAAATTCATTTGGACTTAAAATAATCCTAGAAATATTGAAAAGATGTTTAAGATCCTTCTTAAGCACTTCCTCGATATAATAGGATATTTATAAGAACAATTGAATTTGATTATTCTTTGATGAAGAAAATCGTCCTTAAACAAAACACAAAGAACACAGACGTCATAGGAGATGACTAGGCTATAGGATTAGGAATTTGGTAGAAAACCATAACCTTTCCCTTAGCTTTACCTAGGAACTTGCTTAAATATTCTAATTGTGTTTTAAGTGCAGCTTGGGATGACGGGAAGACCCTCCAGGTACGCTTTTATTTTATTGCGATTTACTTTCTTGCAATTTACTTTCTTGCAATTTACTTTCTTGCAATTTACTTTATTGCAAATGCATTTTACTTTTCTTGCATGATAAAACAACGGTTGCATGAAAACCCACACCTTTAGGATAGCCCCTAAAGCTGAAACCAAAATTAAGTTAAAAGTCATTGCAAGATAAAATTCACCGCCACAACATTTCAAAATATAAAACAACTCGAAATTTAATCACAAACGGAACACAAAACTACAATTACAACTAAATTAAAACGTCTGTTGGATGATCGGGAATACCTCGGATGATGTAACCTACGTGTTGCTAACGGGATTTCCACGGTCTAAATGAAAGTGTGGAACTCATTCGGTTGAGTTTAGCAAATTCATGCGGGACTAAGTGAATCCGATAAAAATAATGATGCGGAAGGATGGAGCCGTGGGATCTTAGCCGGTGTCGTTATAATCAACTTTAAGATTTGTTTTAAATAAAACATAAAAAACACACTGGAAATTAAGATTTTCTCTAAACCAAAACACTTTTCTCGACTCTCTAATTTATGATTTCTAAAATTAAACCTCTGCGACAACAAGGAGCTCGGAGCATGGTGGGCGGCACGACCATCGTCATCGACAAAACACTGAGTCTACTTCAACAAAACTTTCCTAGAATTAAAACAACCAAGCCATAGGACTTCGAGGTAGCTTGCACTAGTGCGACATGAATCCTTAACTCTTCGTTAGGCATTTGCATTGCAAATTAAGCCCTAACAGGTCTTAGGATTCCGAGGTAGTCGTCAGATACGACAATAAACCCTCACATCTTCTAAAGTTTATTTGTTTGATTTTATCATACAAATATAAGCCACTAATTAATTGAAATTGGCAAGATTGAAATATCAAATAAACATTAGGACTTTCCTAAATTCAAGCCGAACGATAGGATAGTCGGGAAATTATCGAAGTTCACTTCGAATCGGTGATTTCTCCTACCTTTCTTCCTTTGGATTCACAAAACAAAATGTTCCAAAAATTTGATCCATTCCACTATTGAAACTCCAAAATTCGATCTTTGAAAACCTTAAACTTTGAAATTCTTGAGAGCGAGAATCATTGATTATTATCGAGAGTTTTCTTAGGTGATTCCGTCACTTAAGATGTAATTAACTATAGGGGCTTGCCCTTATAGAGAATTTTAAAGAACCCGGGTAATATAAACCCTGTTTAATGTTTTCATATTAAGCGGGGAAACTTGTCGGCTTATAAAATTGGTTCGCGAGACCAAACGGATGTCACTAATCTTCTAGTTTATTTAATCGAGCCCCACCATCGAGCGGTGTGTACTATCCTTAGGGATAGGTACACGGTTTGTGGTGCGGTGCTCGTTTATATAAACTATTTGGGATGTGAGGTCGGTTTAATTTCATATCTTAAAATCTTCGAATTTAAAATTATTTCCAAAATCAAATACTACCTTTTCAAATTATTTATTTAATTAAATTAAAAATTCGCCGAATGATTTACGTTAGGCGACCCCTCTTCAAAATAAAACACGACCTAAAAAAAAATAATAAGCCGCACGGGATTTACGGCGACTCCGTCGGGAATATTCCTCTCTCCATTATAATCAAATAATTACGCTTTCAAAAATCGGTAGTGTATCCATGTCCACTAATGGATCAAACTACCCCTCTTTCCGTTGGAATACTATGTTCATTTCTATCTTGAACGAGTATAGCCGACATTCTCTCGGATTTAGGAGCCATTGTTTAGACACCCCTAAACGGAGAGGTTCCGAGATCCTTTTACCTCATTTACGAGGTGGGGTGGACCCCGATAGGTGTTAGTTTAGGAGTGATCCTTCGAGTCGGGAAGTCTTGCTTAAGACTTTCTTTTCCTTCTACGAATCGGTTTCCTTACCTTCTCTACACCTTTGAACGTTCCGTTCTAAATAAACAAACCCTCTAATAAATGATTCTTTTAACAAATGATTCTTTTTATAAATACATGAACAAAGAATGAGTTCGGACTCTTTTCAATTCCTTTCTTTTCGTCTCGAAGAAAAGAAGCATAACTAGGGACCGACAACCGGAATCTACCTTGCGAAATGGAAGCCCCGAGCGATTTTCTCCTTCACCAACGGATTGGACTTCGGCTGTCCATGAGGATGAAGCTGCGACAATGGGGTCATCCGATTTGGACGGGGGTTTGAAAACACGAACGTCGAGGTCACCGACGTCTCCCTCTTTGCAGCGACGAACAAGGTATCGAAGGCGAGGAACCCGCGCCGAGTTCGACCTTAGGTCGACCCAGAGTTTCCTCCCTGCGAAGGGTCCGACTAGGAGGAATGCTGCTTGTCCGCGGGAGGAGTATTCTCACTACCCCCACTGGTCTAGTTGTTTCCGCACCTACCCCGACTTGCGCGAATCAAAGGGGAAAGAAATCCGGAACTATGGTAAACACATTACGCGTGGAGGGTACGGATCTTCTGTAAGACCTTACGTCTTCGAAATCGGGTCCGGTTCGAAGATTCCGTCGGCCGACGAAGACCCAAGAAGAAATAGAAATAGAAGGATCGCCGGGGAAGCCGAGCTGCCGAGATTGCTTTCTGGAGGAAATTCCGGAGCTGCCGAATATACACCGCTGCCCGAATATACACCCGCTGCGACTACATACCACTTTTGGGAGGAAGCGGGTTCCATCCCCTCTCCGCCGCGGAGGATGAGGAGAATGTTCGCAATATTGCTTTGCCACATTACCTCGACCCGCATACTACAACGATAGCCGCAAGAAAAGAACTAGAACTACGCCGTTTGCTCGGCTGCAAACTTTGGTAGAAAAGCTAGCAAAGAAGGAAAAGCGCCGTGTCGGAAATTCTACGAAGGATAGGACGGGTGCCGGTCGAATCCCGTCTTGGGCCCCGAGTAGAACCCGCCGTCATGATAGAAAAGCCAAGCAAGAGAATGAAGGCTAGCCCGCTGTCGTAGTATCGGGATTACGGATTAGGGAGGATACCACCTTCCGGCATTTGGTAGATGAGTACCATGCGGTCATGAGACCTTCTGCTGCTAGAAGGATGGTGTGGCGTCCCACTACGGGGCGATTGAGGCCGAAACGACGGCCGAGAGAGAAAGTCTCGCCGGGAGGACTGGAATACGAAGAAAGTGCTCTTGCGATGAAGGGGACTCGTGAAAAAAGGACCGGCGACCATCGCATGACAACCACGAAGATACACGAAAGCTCCGCTAGAAGATGCCATGGAAAAGTTGAGAACCGACATCAGACGGTTGGCGAAAGAAAGAGAAGAAAAGTTCGGAGATGAGATCGACTCATCGGAATTCATGGACAACGAATATGCGAGAAATCAACATGGTTGAGACACGAGCTTCATCATCTTCTCGAGGTGCTCCTGCGGCCGCGAAGAGAGGAGCCGGGCCGATGAAGAGACGGCTTCGGGAAAAGGACGACACGATCGCTCGAATGGCGAAGAGGATGGAAGAGATGGCCATAGCTCTAGCCACTCTCCAAAGTCGAAGTACAACCACATGAGAGACACCCCGAGAAGTCATTCACCTCGTAGACGGAGGGAAGGAAATTACATCCGTCGATGGGGATGACCGGTGAAAAAGGATACAACACAAAGTATGATCCACGAAAGGATATCAAGAACTTGGTAGAACGGCGAGTGCGAGAAGCCCTAGCACAATCGAAGAACGGGACATCTATTCGGACGGGTAGACCTTACCGGAAGAATTCGACGGCATCCGATACCCGAAGGGCTTCGTACCACCTGCTGTTTAAGACCTTCGACGGAGCAGGGAACCCCAGACGGCATGTTGCACACTTTCGGGCCGGTTGTTGCAATGCGGCGGGAGCGATGCGCTACTCTTCCGACGGTTTGTTAGCGATCAGTCGGGAATCGCCTTCGGCGAGTATGCGGGAGTACCCGACGGATGCAGCAAAGACATTCTCGGAGCTAGAGAGCCTCTTCATTAAGCGATTTGCGGAGCTCGGCACCACATCACTATAGGTGATTTAGTGGTAGAGAAACAAAGACCGAATGAAACTCTAGTGGATTACATACTTCGATGGAGAAATTTAAGTATGAAGTGTGAACCACAAGCTGCAAGAACAACATGCGGTCGGCATCTTGCTTAAAAGCATTCACGGCCCGATAGCACTTCTCCTCGAGGGATTCACTTATTAAGACTTTTGAGAAGTTGTTAAGCAAGGCCGGAAGCTTGCAGAAGAGGCGAAGCAATTAAGTTTTGCCGACAAGACGGACAAGCGAAGCCGGTGAAGACTTTCGAAAAGAAATGCGGGGTCGTTGCGGCGGTTGACAAAGGCAAACAGCCGTCTGAAATACCACAGAACGGCGCGGCAACCACAACAAAATTACCGGCAACCCAGGTCCGGCTATCGGTCGTCTCCGCGAGTATGAACAACCGTCTCGTCCGCAACGTACATTGAGGGAGCTTCGAGCGAGAGAATATCCGTTCAAAAATGAAGCGGTACCAAAGATGTTCCGTAGCTTAATGAAAACTCCGGATTTCCAGTGCCGAGCCGAAAGACCGGAGGAAGTCGACAAGAAAGGTGATCCCGACTTTTGCCCCTACCATCGGATGCTTGGGCACAAGATAAAAAGCTGCATTACCTTGAAAAGTTGGCTCAACGACAACCTTCGGAAAGGAAATATAACAATCCCGAAGGAGTACATGAAGGAACCCCGGAAAGGAGGTTCCGTCGATGTTATCTCAGCCGATCCCGTCATTCGATAGATCCTATGCAGCGACGATGGATGGACTACCGCACTGGACGAGATCTTCGAAGAAGATTTTAGACAACATCCGAACCGCTTCGGTGCGAGCTTCGATTCGAGTTCGAGACTGTTAAGCCGAGTCTTATCACTTGCGATAGAAGAACCACCTCGACGGGAGACAATCGAAGAGAAGAAGAAAATTGACGAAGAAGAGGGACCGAGATTCCTAAGGCTAGACTAGGGGCTGCTTATCCTAGGATAGTTGTTTCCGATTCGGGGGAGAAATCCCTCGAACCTCGATTTTGTATGATTATACTGCTCACTTCGGTGGGATCATATAATGATAAGGGTGATGGCGTTGGCTACGTTTTGGTTGTTTCTAACGATTACGTAACTAGCGACAATCCGGGCGTCGATTTCGATACCAACAACAATTCTCGAATCATACATGATCTCGACGATCAAAATGACGAAGAAGGCATCCATCGAGGAGGCTACGAGAGTTCGACGAGCAACGGATCTATACGTGAGTTTCGAGGAGCTCCGGTTACTAATAGAGTTAGAGCCTTCGGATTTGGAAGATAATCCGGAAGAGCCGGTCATTCCGATTCGGGAGGAGACACGACAAACTCGATACTAGATTCGGAAGAAATTATAGAAGTCGACCTAAGAAGTGGAAAAGTTCTACCTCCGAGAATGGGTCCGAAAGACGAAGGAAAGCGGGTGGTTGTTCGAGAAGAACCAACCCAGGCGGAAGAAATACCCATTCGAGAAGAAGCGGGACGCGGGGAGAACAAAGTGGACTACAACGTGCTGGCCCATCTTAGGAAACTACCGGCCAGGCGAGCATCTACGATGCTCTCATCTTATCGAAGGAGATGAGAGAAGCTTTGATCGAGGCCTTACTTGATCCGGAAATTTGCTTAGCTCGAATGGCGGAGATTCCTTAGATGAGGTTTGCTCGTTAAAGGAACGGCGAGGTGTCACCTTCACGGACAATGACCTACTACTTGGGACGACGGATCACGACCGGCCAGTTGTACATTTCGATTACTGATTGGGAAGTTTACGCTCTCCGGAGTATTGGTGGATCCGGGAGCATCGATCAATATAATGAGTCTTCGAACACTAGCATACTTGGAAATTGATGCTCGTGAGCTCGAGGCCGACAAAATGTTATTAAGAGGATTCGACCAGAAAGGAGAAAGAGCCCTCGGGTCGATAACGCTGCGATGAAGACCGGTGATTTAGCAAAGACAACTGCAAAATTTCATATAATCGATTCGAAACGTCGTTCAACGCTCTACTTGGGCCGACCATGGATACATGAAAACGAGGATGGTACCATCATCTCTACACCGGTGCATCAAGTATTACGATGGAGGGGAACGAGTGCATCAAAGGAGACTTACAACCATTCTCCGTACATGAAATTGGAATCCATGAAGATGCGGCTTATTATGCACCGCCAAAGAAAACAATCTTCTCGAGAGATACCATAACAAATGAAGCAAAGAAAGTTCGGGACAACGAAGAACACGAAGTTCTAGTCCAACGATCACTCACCACTCCCTTCGGCGAGATGGTGAAGGTTTCTCCACAACTCGCATCCGAGGTCGAGGCGGGGACGAGGCCGTGGTAGAGACACTAGGACAATTGGACGGAAGAAACCAGCCATCAATGTTGATTGGGAAGATAGTTACGAAGAGGAAAAAGAAATCGAAGCAAGAAGCGACAACAATAAGTCGAAAGAAGCCGCAATACAAGATCTCCCTCGAAGATGAAAAGAACGAAGAATACAAATCGATGTACGAGAAGATTAACCACTACGTACATACTATGACCCTAACTCCGATCCATTCTAATAAGATCGAGGGTATGGAGGTCGAA
This sequence comes from Papilionanthe hookeriana x Papilionanthe teres, assembly GCA_022702705.1. Classification (NCBI taxonomy): domain Eukaryota; kingdom Viridiplantae; phylum Streptophyta; class Magnoliopsida; order Asparagales; family Orchidaceae; genus Papilionanthe; species Papilionanthe hookeriana x Papilionanthe teres. Next base: position 12,489 of record JAKZJZ010001890.1, read on the forward strand.
GAGGTACGTAGTGACGGTGCAAAGCCGATCAAATTCTACAGTGGTGCTTCTTCCTCCAAAGCTGAAAATAATGTACAATTCGAAGATGTCACTTCATCGAATTAATGGAATTACCTTTTGAGTGGTACTCTCCACTGTGTTCAAAATTTAATTCAACGTGGTTTCTTACCTCGACAATGGACAAAAGGCCGATCACAACATTTTGAAAAGTTATGGAATAACTCGGCCGTCCTCCCGATTCAAAGTATGGACTCGGATTCGGCACGGTAGGGTCGGTTGACGATGCGAATTTTGCTTGGTTGTCACTTGCAAGTCCAATGAAAGCTGCATGGAAACTACGGACGAACTCGAAGATTTACAAATTGGAGACGCTCCACAGAATTCGAAGAAGAAATTAAATCCACGATAGATGAATTAATGGAAGTTAACTTAGGTACTAGCGAAGAGCCTAGACCTACCTTTGTTAGCTCCTTACTCGACAAAGAAGACTCCGAAGAAATAATCGAATTGTTAATGGAATTTAAGGACCTGTTTTGCTTGGAACTACGATGAAATGCCGGGATTAGCTCCGGAGGTTGCGGTCCATAAGCTAGGAGTAGATCCTGCTACGTCCCGGTCGGACAAGGTCCCGGAAGAATGCGTCTAGAAATCGAACAACAAGTCATAGCCGAAGTTAAAAAGCTAATAGACGCTAAATTTGTCACGTGAAGAACAATACCGAGCTTGGCTAGCCAACGTGGTGCCGGTCGAAAGAAGAATGGTCGAATCGGAATTTGTGTGGACTTCGAGAGATTTAAACAAGGCATGTCCAAAAGATGAATTCCCTCTACCAATTCCAGAGGCGATGATCGATATTGCTTCGACACATGAAATATTCTCATTCATGGATGGATCTTCGGGATACAACCGGATAAAAATGGCTCCGAGAAGATGAAAAGCTTACGGCATTCGGAACGCCGATCGGAGTATTTTGCTACACGGTGATGCCATTCGGATCGAAGAACGCGGGAGCAACCTACCAAAGAGCAATGACAAGAATTTTTGATGATCTCATCCACAATCGAGTCGAGTGCTACGTGGACGATGTCGTCATCAAAAGCAAAGTAAAGGAAAACCACCTGTATGATTTGAGAATTGTTTTCGAACGATTAAGACAATTTAACCTTAAGATGAATCCCTTAAAATGCGCCTTCGGTGTCACCTCCGGGAAATTCTTAGGATTCGTTGTCCGACATCGTGGAATTGAAATCGACCGGAGAAGATTAAAGCCATCTTAGAAATGCCGCCTCCCAAAACCTTAAAACAACTACGATCTTTTCAAGGAAGGCGGCATATCTTCGACGCTTTATCTCGAACATGTCGGAGTAGGTGTCGGCCTTTCTCGGCACTAGTTAAAAAGGACGCCAAATTTATTTGGGAAGAGAAATGCTGAGAAGGCCTTCGAAGACATTAAACAATATTTAATGACACCTCCTGTCTTAGCGGCCCCGGTCTCGGGTAGACCGGCGATACTTTACACCGCGGCTCCAGACGACTCTCTCGGAGCCACTGTTAGCCGGAGTCGATGATGAGGGTAAAGAAAATGCTCTTTACTACTTAAGCCGTCGTTTACTTCCGACGGAGGTAAGGTATCCCGCAATTGAAAAGCATTGTTTGGCCACGATCTTCGCCGCTCGAAAGCTCGGGCACTACATGCTTTCTCATAAGGTCGACTGATCTCGAAATTTAATCCATTGCAATACTTGATGACTCGTCCAACACTTTCCGGCGGACTCGCCGGATGGTCGATGATATTATTGCAATTCGATATAACTTTCGTGCCTCGCGTGCCGTAAAGGGACAAGTCTTAGCGGACTTCCTCGCAGACACACCCTTTGCGGCCGAATCTCCTCTCGATGATGATGCGCAGGATGAACAAATAATGAGCCTAGAAGACCACGATGATCGACGTTGGGAATTGTATTTCGACGGAGCATCTTCGACACACAAAGACGAAGAATCGCAAGTGATAGTGCCGGTAAGGCGGGAATCGGGCTAATCTTTATAACACGGAGCGGGGGATGTTAAGATACTCCTACCACTTGACGGAACCGTGTACAAACAACGAAGCGGAATACGAAGCCCTCATAACGGGATTGGAATTAACCGTTCGAATGGGGATAACGGACATCAACATCTACGGGGATTCACGGTTAATCATTCAACGGATCGCCGGACAATACGGAATTTTTAAACCAAGACTCGAACGAGTACTTCCGGTATGCCATACAGTTTGTTGGAACGGATTCCAAATGTGACAATCTACAAGATTCCTAGAAAAGAGAATGCTTTAGCGAGATGCTTTAGCCGTCTCGCAAAAGAATTTGCTGTTTGCAAGATGAATCGGTGGAAGTGTCGGTTCGCGGACGTCGAGGTCCTATCACGGCTCGACATAGACACGATACACAAATCGGAAGAAGAAAAAGAATCGGTTGCGGCGAGTGACGGAAAACACGAGAAGATTGGCGACGGCCATTGATAGACTACACTGCAAACGGGAAAGCTACCGGACGATAGGTCGGCGGCCCATCGGATCGAAAAGAACTGCTGTCTTACGCATTAATAAACAACACATTATACGGAAGGTCTTTTGATCAAATGTGGCTAAGGTGCCTAAGCGGGTCCGAGGCCCGTGAAATTGTTAAAGAGGTGCATTCGGGACTGCGTGGCGCTCACCGGTCGGGTCCAAGATGAAGATGAAAATTAAAAGACTAGGGTACTACGGCCCTCGATGATGACCGGCTGCATGAAAATCGCCGAGAGTCATCACCGATGCCGAGTGCGCGGAGTGGTTCTACACCGACCTCCGAATGTGCTACACCCGACAATTGCGTCGTGGCCGTTTGAATGTTGGGGCACGGATATAGTGGGTCCGATAGAACCACCATCTTCAAAAGGACATCGTTTCATTCTTGCGGCTACGGATTACTTTTCCGAGTGGGCGAGAGCGGTTCCACTTAGAGAAGTGAAAGCACACCACGTGCTACGGTTTTTCAAGAACCGAGTTGTCTACCGTTTCGGAGTGCCGCGCGGGATCATCTCGGATAATGGGTCGGCATTCGAAGCACACAAATCAACAATTTTGTCGGGAGACACGGAATCGGCGGCGATACTCGACAATTTACTACCCAAGAGCAAACGGCCTCGGCGAGGCTTTTAATAAAACTCTCGTTCGAATCTTAAAGAAAACCCTGGACGATAATAAGAGAAATTGGCACGAGAAATTGTTAGAAGCCTTATGGGCCTCCGGACAACCTTCGGAACTCCTACTCGAAGCTACACCTTACGCTGCGGTGTATGGGTCCGAGGCGAGTGTTACCTTTAGAGGTTCGGCTTCCTTCACTCGGAATTGCGATTGCAAACAAGATCACGACGAAGAAAATGCCGGACTACGACTCGAAGAATTAGAAAGCTTGGAAGGAAAAGACTTGCGGCGCAACGAATTTAGAACTATACCGAGCTAAGATGGTTCGAAGCCCATGACAAAGCTGGTCCGCCCAAGAACCTTGAAGTTGGTGACTTAGTTCTCGTTCTTAAGAGACCTATTCTTGCACACCGCAAGATAGGAGGAAAATTTGAACCCACTTGGGAAGGACCATTTGTGGTTGAAGCGATATACTCGGGAGGTTCCTACCGGCTAGTGAATTGCCGGGGAGAACGACATATGCTTCCGATCAACGGACGATACTTGAAAAAATATTACTGCTACTGATGTTTCGAAGGAATGAATTCTTCATCCCTAAGAAACACGGGTGAAATAATTACTTGTGATTGGGTCCGAACCCGAAAAATAATAAAATGTGCTAAGATAAATAAAATCATGATAATTAAGTTTTCCTTGTTTCCTTTTTCAAATCAAGATCTCTTTCCGGATCTTATCCTACTTCATTCTGTTAAATTTCAAAATATAAGAATAATAAAAAATGTATCTTTAATAAACATTTTCTTAATGTTCTTGTTCTTAGTACTGACCCACGATCCTTTTCCTTGTCTTTTCGCGGGGAAATGTCGAACGGGCGGTTGGTCTTGAACTTTAAGAATGGCGTAAGCCTTGCACTCGATGAAAGAGGGTGAAAGATGGAGCGATAATCGAGATTGACTCGGATTTCGCACCGGCGGGCCTACGATACGAGGAAAGTGAGTCGGGTCCCGGTTAACGAGAAGAACTACCGGGCGGACGAGTGATGAAAGTGGGTGGCCCAAGCCACCGATCCAACAACAAGAAAAGAAAAGCAAACACCGAAGAAGACAAGAAAATGAAGTCCGTAGTCACTACGGCGGAGGGCGGGCTTGTCGGCGCCGCGCCGCGGAGATTCAAGAAGTTCGGAGGGCTACTCTCGCGGCCACGCAACGAAGAAATAAGAATCGCCGCATCCAGTAAAATGTTAACAAAACTAGGCTGCGGACCGGCGCGATGAGGAACGGTGCTAATGCCGGCACTCACATTTCAAGGACACCGGTTCACGGGAACACCGAAAAAGGAGGCCGGCTCCTAGAATAACGAGAAGAACCGGGGAAATCTCCGGAAGATCGGAAGAAGAAGGCTACCACGCCATCGGATAGAACCACCGGCGAGTGCATGACCTTGTTGCGAAGCAACCCGGGGGATGTTCCGACATGCATCATCCACGAGGAGCCGAGGTATGCGGGGGAACGTGAAGGGATTGAACCATATATCCCACAATATGTCACGAGGCCTCGCCATCGCGAGATCATTCCGGAATACGAAGTGGAGAGGATGCGAGAATGTTGAAAGAAAACTTTCGAATACTTCGAGAGAATTAAAGGAAGAAGAATCAACATACTAGAAGGCCTCGAGCTACACACGAAGCGTATTCTCGGAGTATGAACAACGACAAATCGTGGATCGTATCCGGGATACGAAAAGAATGGGCCGAGCGAGGCCGCACGAGAAAACACATACTCGGAACCCGGAGATGGATGCCGGGGAAAGGAAGAATCACGATACAATGCGGATCTTTGCTACGACTTTCTTTGAAGACGGGAAGGGAAACCCACCGGGGATACTTCGTCATGGGCGAGTAGATCCGATGCCATTAGTTATCAAGAGAATGGTGAAAAGATTGATAACATGGAGGAGTCTTGCAGCCAGTTGCATACCCGATAGTTGCATTATCAACATCTACAAACGGGGTGTTGCATACCCCCACATATTGATCACCACGACTTCGTCGGACCTTTACGCACGGTCTCTTTCTTGAATGAGTGCAACATCATGTTCGGATCGACCTCCGGATAGCGAGGCCGGGCGAGTTCGAGGGCCGATAAAGATACCTTCTGCCGGTGGGTTCCGTCATGATGCGCGAGGTAACGGAGCGGATATCGCAAAGCATTGCATACCGGGGGTGCCGGTGGAGCGAATCTCGGTTACTTTCGGGAGGATGGACGACGACAAAATACCTTACCATTCCGACCGGATCCGAGCTAGAGAACCTCCGGCCTTACGAGTCGTGAGTTACATGGGAAATATCACACCTCCGATGCACATCCGGCAGGCATCCTTGCCGAGGATGGCTTGGAAGGTGATGTTATTGACCATGTACCTCACTATTCGGATATGGATTTTTGACGGATGATTCTTTTGATGGATCAACAAAGATCATACACGGTCCGTTTGAGTCTACATGGATTGTATGAAATATATTCCGGATCGAGTTGTACGACGTATTTTCGACATGATTGGAATGAAAGTGACCATGTCACGTTTTTGGCCTTCACCTCTTTTGTGCAAATTGATTGGGAAACGCCATTAAAGTTAAATGAACTTCGAACAAAGAACGAGAAAAGAAAAAAAGAGAATAAAAGAAAACTTTCTAAAAAAAAAATGCGAAAAATGACAAACACCAAGTTCACATGAACATTAAATAAACAACAAAATAAAATTTGAACCATTAAAAGATAAACGAAATCAACACAAATCTCAAATTCAATCTTTCCAAATTCCGAATCAAATTTCAATCTTTTCAAACTTCAAAATCAAATTCTATCCTTCCAAACTTCCAAATCGAACCTCAATCAAAATCTAAATCCAATCTCGATCAAGTTTCAAACTTGATCTTTCAAATTTCAAATCAAATCTTAAATCAAATTTCAATCGAGTTCAAACTCATCCTTCCAAATTTCCAAATTTCCAAATTCAATCTTTCCAGATTTCAAGTCTCGAATCAAATCAAAATTCAAAACTTTTGAGTCGAGGATTTTACATCCAAGCTTGCCTTTGCTAGGATTCTTTTCCTATTGCCTTTGAAATACATCAAATTCAAACCTTTTGGGTCGAGGATTTTACATCCAAGACTACATTTGCTTTAGGATTCTCTTCCTATTGCCTTTGAAATACATCAAAATTCAAACCTTTTGGGTCGAGGATTTTACATCAAAGCTACTTACTACTTAGGATTCTCTTCCTATTGCCTTGAAATACATCAAAATTCAAACCTTTTGGGTCGAGGATTTTACATCCAAGGCTGCACTTGCTTTAGGATTCTCTTCTATTGCCTTGAAATACATCAAAATTCAAAACTTTTGGGTCGAGGATTTTACATCCAAGTACCTTGCTTTAGGATTCTCTTCTATTGCACTTGAAATACATCAAAATTCAAAACTTTTGGGTCGAGGATTTTACATCCAAGTACTGCTTTGCTAGGATTCTCTTCTGTTGCCTCTGAAATACATCAAAATTCAAAACTTTTGGGTCGAGGATTTTACATCCAAGGCTGCACTACTTTAGGATTCTCTTCTGTGCCTTTGAAATACATCAAAATTCAAACTTTTGAGTCGAGGATTTTACATCCAAGACTGCATTTGCTAGGATTCTCTTCTGTGCCTACTGAAATACATCAAAATTCAAACTTTTGAGTCGAGGATTTTACATCCAAGACTGCATTGCTTTAGGATTCTCTTCTATTGCTACTGAAATACATCAAAATTCAAACTTTTGGGTCGAGGATTTTACATCCAGATTGCATTTGCTTTAGGATTCTTTCCCTGTTACCTTTGAAATACATCAAATTCAAACCTTTTGGGTCGAGGATTTTACATCCAAGACTGCATTGCTTTAGGATCATTTCCCTATCGCAATGAAATACATCAAAATCAAACTCTTGAGGTTAAGGATTTTACATCCAACACCACTTTGCTCTGAGATATCTTCTCATTGCAACGATTCGATCTAATCAATTCAATTTTCTTTCGAGGTTGGAGATGTTACATCTAAAACCTCAAAATCCTAATTTTCATTTCGAATCGAATCCCTCAAATTAATTTTGACAAAACTTGATCTAAATTGAAACTCCGAACTAAAATTTAAACTCACACATCAAAACATAAATTGAAGCAAGATAAAATCTAAATCGAAATTCCCTCGGATCATGTGATTTGGGATTTACCTCCTTTTCCTTTCCCAGGCGAGAGTTCGAGAATCTCCGGTTCCGGAGATATACTTGACACTCCCCGGCGAAACTCTTCACTTCGTCCTAAGTTCGTCACTTGGACATCTGTGTTGGTTTCGTTGATCGCTTCGGTCAACACCAATACGCGCGGTGTGCTCCGTCAGCTCACCACACCTATTGGGGGTCCATTTGTTGACCTCATTTTTGATGAGGTCTTCCTTTTCTTCTTTTTAGTGCTTAGGATCTAGCCTTAGGCTTTTCCTTTGACTATCTTAGAGGACTAGAATTGGGACCCGCCTTTTAGAAATTCAAACCACTTCTAAACTCCTGCAAACTCCACAAACTTGACTATAGACCCCTAATCACCTAGAGGGTTGAAATCGAATATGGAAGTTTAAAGGATGAGTTCTATAGGACTCTTTGGCCTTAGAGGCCGCTCACAGGTGGCTCGAGTGCAGTGAAGGGGCTGACATACACTACATTTCCACACTACATTTCCACACACTTCCTAAAACCACACCCATACCCAACTTGACCTCTGACTCATGTAGGTGATTCACATGGATGGTCCTTAACCACTAAGCCCTTGGTAAGAGGTTAGGAACAACATAGTGAATGCCTCAAATGAGTCCTTTCATGGCTCATATGGGCTTGAAATGGCTTCATGGCTCAACCAAAATGATTTCACCCCACCCAAATTCACCCAATCTTCAATTTCCCAAATTTTCAATTTTTGACCCCGGGACCCTACACTCGCTAAACTACCAAAACGCTTGAATTACCCAATTTTTGCAAAATCTCCAAATTACCTAAAATTTTCCAAAATCAATCCCAAACACCTCCACATCACTCAAATTGATCATCCATACCCAAAAATACCAAAAATTCCAAGAAAACCCCCCAATACCCTCCAAATACCCAAAATACCCTTCTTGGCCTAAAAATCCAAAAATTCAGAAAATTCCCAGAAAATTCCAGAAAATCCCAAATATTCCCAATTTCATTTTGTCCAACTACACCATGGGCCAATTTTGTCAATTTACCCTACTTTTGTCAAAACCCCCAAATTGACCCATTTTAACCCGAAAGTGGACCCGATGTCAAACCAAACATACCCAATTGACCCCAATTTTGGTCCAATTCAATTCTAAACTTCAATTCAACATTCCCAATACCAATTTAGACCAAATCCAAGTCCAATTTGATTGACATTTGGATCAATTTCACTTTGGGCCTTAAAGCCCAGAATTTGGACCCATGACCCAAACTCAGCCCAAACTAACCCAATTCAACTCCAATTAACCCCAAATCTTTTCTAAACCTTCCTTAACATCCTCATAAACAAAACACTAACATGATTTGCCCAAGATTTTGACCCAAACCCCACTCAAATTCAACCCAAAATCAAAAGCCCGATTTTGACCTAAACCCAAATCTAACCCAAATAGGCCCAAACCTCAAAATTAAAACCCAACCAAAGCCAAAACCTCTTTGAAACACTCCCATAAACATTTCTTAATATTTATTTTACATCAATTTCAACCCTAGCCCAACATTGGCCCAAGTTAGCCCAATTTGACCTACATTGGCCCATTCACCGAAAGAATTCAAATCCAACCCAATTCAAGTCCAAACTACCCCAAATTTGCTTCAAGTCACTCATGACACATCCATGAGCTAAACCCAATAATTATTTGGCCCAACCTCTTTACAAAATTTCATCCCAAAATCCATTTTAAAATTCGAGAGCCCACTTTCCTAATCCATCTTAAAAGCCCATCTAAAACCCTTTCAAAAAAGCCCAAAATTCTTCCAAGGCCCATATGACATTTCCCCTCATCATACTTTCAATTAAAATCATCCCTAAGTCCTAAATTCATCATCAAATAATTCCAAATCAAGCCTCATGCCAAATCACCCCTAAATACCAAAATTTTCCTTAAATCCATTTCCATGAAATTGACTTTACTTTTCCCAAGCCAAATGGAGCCATGGAGCCATGCATAAGCCATATGCAAGCCATGAGAGCCTCTTTACATGTCACCATGCCATTTTGGGCAAAAGGAGGAGGCTCTTTCCTTAACTCCTAAAGGTGGTTAACCACTTACATGATTCCACTAAACCATGCTTAAGCTTAATTGTACTTGGATTGTGACTTGACCCCACTAATCAAGCTGATCCAAATCACTTTCTCCTCGGCCTAAACCAGGCCTTGGGTGGTGCACCTAGCCCGAATGGGTGGGTTGACCCATTTAGGTCCAAATCTAGCCATGCCCCATTCCACTTTGGATCAAAGCCTTTACACATGTCCATGGCCGATTGATTGCACAAACCTCCGGCCCCGACCCACCTGACCTTGAGGGTGACCCATGCTCGGCCGGCCGGCCACCGGGCCGCCGGAAAACACCATGGCCGAGAGCTCGCATGTGAGCCGACATTGAAATTCTCACTTGCTGAGCTGCCCCATCCACTAGTGGTCACCATGGCTGATCTTCTCCTCACCGAGAGCGAGTCGATCCCAAGCCCTAACTCTCCACAGGAGGCCCCCGGCCAGCTCTATTTAAACTCCACCCCTCTCGGCCATGAGGGGAGCCAAGCACAAACCTTGCCGAAACTGCGCAAAATTGTTCCAAACCCTTCACCATCCTTAGAGCGGTTGATCCCCAGGTGTCGATTTGCCTCAATCCCCACCAACGAGCCCAATTTCTCGGCTGAAATTCCACCCAAAACCGGGACACTTTGCCACGGTGAGCCAATCCTCAGATTGAGCGGTCCTACACCTTCAACTGGACCGAGAGGAGAAGTTTCCCACCGAAAGCCCCATCTCCGAGGCCACCCGGTTGCTCCGGCCTCCAAGCTTTGTGATCGGGCGTGGTCACTTTCATAGCTAGGCAATTCACCGGACCGGGAGACTTCATGCGGAGCTTGCGGGACCCGATCGAAGGTGCAACAACTCTCGGATTGAAGCCACACTTCTACGAGCTAAGGTATGAGTTAACTATTCATCCCGAGCTTACGGAGATTCTCCATTTCAAATGCCTTAGTTTCGATGCATGTTAGCCGTATAGATGTGTTCGTCTCTTCGAGACGAATCCATAGAGCATAAGAACATGAAAATCCATTGAGAATCGAGTG
>JAKZJZ010001891.1:0-23055 GCA_022702705.1 Papilionanthe hookeriana x Papilionanthe teres
AAACACTTTTCTCATCCCCTGATTTATAACTTCTAAAACTAAACCTCTGCAACAACAAGGAGCTCGGAGCATGGTGGGCAGCACGGCCATCGTCATCAGCAAAACCTGAGTCTACTTCAGCAAAACTTTCCTAGAACTAAACAACAAAGCCATAGGACTTCGAGGTAGTTTGCCTAGTGCAACATAAACCCTCAACCTTTGTTAGGCATTTGCATGATCGGGTCATGTAAATTAAGCCCTAACCGGTTTTAGGATTCCGAGGTAGTCGTTCGATATGACATAAACCTTCACATCTTCGAGGCTATTTGTGTGATTTTATCATACAAATATAAGCCCTAACTAATTAAAATTGGCAAGACCAAAACATTTGAATAAATATTAGGACTTCCCTAAATCCAAGCCAAACAATAGGATAGTCGGAAATTACCGAAGTTCGCTTCGAATCCGTGATTTCTCCTACTTTTCTTCCTTTGGATTCCCGAAACAAAATGTTCCAAATTTGATCCATTCCCTATTGAAATTCCAAATTTCAATCCCTCGAAAATCTTAAACTTTGAAATTCTTGAGAGCGGAATTATTGATTATTATCGAGAGTTTTCTTAGGTGATTCCCATCACTTAAGATGTAATTAACTATAGGGGCTTGCCCTTATAGGGAATTTTAAAGAACCTGGTAATATAAACCTCGTTTAATGTTTTCATATTAAGCGAGGGAATTTTGTCGGCTTATAAAATTGGTTCGCAGATCAAACAAATGTCACAAATCTTCTAGTTTATTTAATCGAGCCCCACCGTCAAGTAGTGTGTCTATCCTTAGGGATAGATACACGGTTTGTGGTGCGGTGCTCGTTTATATAAACTATTTGGGATGTGAGATCGGTTCAATCTCATATCTTAAAACCTTTAAATTTAAAATTATTTTCAAAATCAAATACTACTTTTCAAATTATTTATTTTAATTAAATTGAAAATTCGCCGATAGACTTCCGTTAGGCGACCCCCTTTAAAATAACTCACAACCTAAAAATATGCCGACAGATTTCAGCGACTCCGTGAGGAAAATTCCTCTCTCCATTATAATCAGATAGTTACGCTTTCAAAAATCGGTAGTGTATCCAAGTCCTTAGTGGATCAAACTACCCTTCTTTCCGTTGGAATACTATGTTCATTTCTATCTTGAATAAGTATAGCCAACATTCTCTCGGATTTAGGAGCCACTCGTTTAGACACCCCTAAACGAGAGAGGTTCCGAGATCCTTTTACCTCATTCCCGAGGTGGGGTGGACCCTCGATAGGTGTTAGTTTAGGAGTAATCCTTCGAGTCGAGAAGTCTTGCTTAAGACTTTCTTTTCCTTTCCAACTCTGAATCGGATTCCTTACCTTCTCTACACCTCTGAACATTCCGTTCTAAATAAACAAACCCTCTAATAAGTGATTCTTTTAACAAATGATTCCTTCTTATAAATACATGAACAAGAATGAGTTCGGACTCTTTTCAATTCCTTTCTTCTCGTCCTAAAGAAAAGAAGCATAACTTGGGACTGACAACCGAATCTACCCTGCGAAATGGAAGCCCCGAAGCCGATTTTCTCCTTCACCAACGGACGAGGACTTCGTTGTGCTATAAGGATGAGCTGCCCGACAATGGGATCATCCGATTCGGACGAGGATTTGAAAACACGAATGTCAAGGTCACCGACGTCTCCCTCTTTGCACTGACGAACAAGGTATCTGAAGCTGAGGAACCGCTGCTTGAGTTCAACCTTAGATCGACCCAAGAGTTTCCTCCCCTACAAAGGATCCCGACTCAGGAGGAGTACTTGTCGTCCGCGAGAGGACTGTTCTTACTACCCCCACCGGTCTAATTGTTTCTGCACCTACCCCGACTTCGCCAAATCAAAGGGGAAAGAAATCCGGAACTATGGTAAACTCCGTTACCGTGGAGGGTACGGATCTTCTGTAAGACCTTCCGTTTTCGAAATTGGGTCCAGTTCAAAGATTCTGTCACTAACAAGGACCCAAAGAAGAAACAGAAGTAGAAGGATCGCCAGAGAAGCCAAAGCTGCTGAGATTGCTTTCCTGGAGGAAATTCCAGAGCTGCCAGAATATACACCGCTATCAGAATATACACCGCTGCCTGACTACATACCACTTTTGGGATGAAGCAGGTTCCATCCCCTCTCCACCGCAGAGGATGAGGAGAATGTTCGCAAGATTGCTGCCACATTACCTCAGCCCGCATTCTACAACGATAGCCGCAAGAAAAGAACTAGAACTACGCCGTTTGCTCGACTGCAAACTTTGGTAGAAAAGTTAGCAAGGAAGGAAAACCGCCCGTATCGGAGATTCTACAAAGGATAGGGCGGGTGCCAGTCAAATCCCGTCTTGGGCCCCGAGTAGAGCCCGCCGTCATGACAGAAAAGCCAAGCAAGAGAATGAAGGCTAGTCCGCCTGTCGTAGTCTCAGGATTGCAGATTAGGGAGGATACCACCTTCCAGCATTTGGCCGACAGACCATCTGGTCCTAGACCTTCTGCTGCTAGAAGGATGGTATGGAGTCCCACTGCGGGCGAGTTGAGATTGAAACGACGGCCCGAGAAAGAAAGTCTTGCCGGGGAGGCTGGAATGCGAAGAAAGTGCTACTGCGATAAAGGGAACTCGTGAAAAGGGACCCGGCAGCTATCGCATGACAAGCCGCAAAGACACACAGAAAGCCCCGCTGGAAGATGCCATGGAAAAGTTGAGAACCGATATCCGACGGTTGGCAAAAGAAAGAGAAGAAAAGTTTGGAGATGAGATCGATTCATCGGAGTTCATGGACGACGAATATGCAGAAATCAATATGGTTGAGACACGAGCTTCATCAGCTTCGCAAGGTGCTCCTGCAGCCGTAGAAAGAGAGGAGCCGGAACTGATGAGAAGACAGCTTCAGGAAAAGGACGACACGATCGCTCAAATGGCGAAAAGGATGGAAGAGATGGCCGTAGCTCTGGCCACTCTCCAGAGTCAAGTACAACCACATAGAGAGACACCCCCAGAGGTCATTCACATTGTAGACGGAGGAAAGGAGATTACTTCCATCAATGGGGATGATCAGCTGAAAAAGAATACAACACAAAGTATGATCCTCGAAAAGGATATCAAGAACTTGGTAGAACAGCAGGTGCGAGAAGCCTTAGCGCAATCGAAGAACGGGACATCCATTCAGACGGGTAGACCTTACCCAGAAGAATTCGACGCTGTCCAATACCCGAAAGGCTTCGTACCACCTCTGTTCAAGACCTTCGACGGAACCGGGAACCCCCGACAGGCATGTTGCACACTTTCGTGCCGGTTGTTGCAATGCCGGCGGGAGCGATGCGTTACTCTTCCAACGAGTTCGTCGAGCGATCGTCGGGAATCGCCTTCGGCCGGTATGCGGGAATTACCCAATGGCTCGGTGAAGACATTCTCGAGCTAGAGAGCCTCTTCATCGAGCGATTTGCCGGAGCTCGGCACCACATCACTATAGGTGATTTAGTGGTTGAGAAACAAAGGCCGAATGAAACTTTGGTGGATTACATACTTCGATGGAGAAACTTGAGCATGAAGTGTGAACCACGAACTGCAAGAACAACATGCGGTCGGCATCTTGCTTAAAAGCATTCACGGCCCGATAGCACTTCTCCTCGAAGGATTCACTATTAAGACTTTTGAGAAGTTGTTAAGCAAGGCCGGAAGCTTGCAAGAAGAGGCGAAGCAATTAAGTTTTGCCGACAAGACGGACAAGCAGAAGCCTGTCAAGACCTTTGAAAAGAAATCCGGGATCATTGCAGCAGTTGATAAAGGCTAGCAACCGATGCAAATACCACCGGAATGGCCGCAGCAACCACAACAGAATTACCAGCAACCCCGGTCCAGCTATCAGTCGTCTCCGCAGTATGAACAACCGCCTCGTCCGCAACGTACATTAAGGGAGCTTTTGAGCAGAGAATATCCGTTCAAAAATGAAGCAGTACCGAAAATGTTCCGTAGCCTAATGAAGACTCCAGATTTCCAGCTGCCAGAACCTAAAAGACCAGAGGAAGTCAACAAGAACGGTGATCCCAACTTTTGCCCCTACCATCGGATGCTTGGGCACAAGATAGAAGATTGCATTACCTTTAAAAGTTAGCTCAACGACAACCTTCGGAAAGGAAATATAACAATCCCAAAGGAGTACATGAAGGAACCCCAGAAAGGAGGTTCCGTCAATGTTATCTCAGCCGATCCCGTCATTCCGATAGATCCCTATGCAACCGACGATGGATGGACCACCGCTCGGACGAGGTCTTCGAAGAAGATTTTAGACAGCATCCGAACCGCTTCGGTGCGAGCTTCAATTCAGAGTTCGAGACCTGTTAAACCGGTACTATCACTTGCGATAGAAGAACCACCTCGACAGGAGACGATCGAATAAAAGAAGAAAATTGACGAAGAAGAGGGGACCGAGACTCCTAAGGCTAGGCTAGGGGCTCCTTATCCTAGGATAGTTGTTTCCGATTCGGGGGAGAAATCCCTCGAACCTCTAATTTTGTATGATTATCTGCTCACTTCGGTGGGATCATATAATGATAAGGGTGATGGCGTTGGCTACGTTTGATTGTTTCTAACGATTACGTAACTAGCGACAATCCGGACATCGACTTCGATACCAACGATAATTCTCGGATCATACACGATCTCGACGAGCAAAATAACGAAGAAGACATCCATCAAGGAGGCTACGAGAGTTCAACAAGCAACGGATCTATCTGTGAGTTTCGAGGAGCTCCAGTTACGATAGAGTTAGAGCCTTCAGATTCTGAAGATAATCCGGAAGAGCCTGTCATTCCGATTCAGGAGGAGACACCGACAAGTTCAACACTAGATTCGGAAGAAATTACGAAGTCAACTTGAGAAGTGGAAGAGTTCTACCTCCAAGAATGGGTCCAAAGGACAAAGGAAAGCAGGTAGTTGTTCAAAAAGAACCAACCCCAGCAGAAGAAATACCCATTCGAGAAGAAGCCAAGACGCATGAGAACAAAGTGGACTACAACGTGCTAGCCCATCTTAGGAAACTACCGGCCAAACTGAGCATTTACGATGCTCTCATCTTATCAAAGGAGATGAGAGAAGCTCGATCGAGGCCTTACTTGATCCGGAAATTTGCTTAACTCAAATGGCCGGAGATTCCTTAGATGAGGTTTGTTCGTTAAAGGAACGACGAGGCGTTACCTTCACCGACAATGACCTACTACTTGGGACGACGAGATCACAACCGACCGTTGTACATTTCGATTACAATTGGGAAGTTTACGCTCTCCGGAGTATTGGTGGATCCGGGAGCATCAATCAATATAATGAGTCTTCGAACACTAGCATACTTGGAAATTGATGCTCGCGAGCTCGAAGCGGACAAAATGTTATTAAGAGGATTCAACCGGAAAGGAGAAAGAGCCCTCGGGTCAATAACGCTACCGATGAAGACCGGTGACTTAGCAAAGACAACCGCAAAATTTCACATAATCGATTCGAAACGTCGTTCAACGCTCTACTTGGGCCGACCATGGATACATGAAAACAGGATGGTACCATCATCTCTGCATCAGTGCATCAAATACTACGATGGAGGGGAACAGTGCATCAAAGGCGACTTACAACCATTCTCCGTACATGAGATTGGAATCCATGAAGACGCGGCTTATTATGCACCGCCAAAGAAAACAATATTCTCCAGAGATACCGTAACAAATGAAGCAAAGAAAGTTCGGGACAACGAGGAACCCGAGTTTCTAGTCCAACGATCACTCACCACTCCCTTCCGGCGAGATGGTGAAGGTTTCTCAACAACTCGCATCCGAGGTCGAGGCCGGGGACGAGGCCGTGGTAGAGACGTTAGGACAGGTTGGACGGAGGAAACCAGCCATCAATGTTGATTGGGAAGATAGTTACGAAGAAGAAAAAGAAATCAAACAAGAAGCGGCGAATAAGTCGAAAGAAGCCGCAATTCAAGATCTCCCTCGAAGATGAAAAGAATGAAGAATATAAATCAATGTACGAGAAGATTAACCACTACGTACATACTATGACCCTAACCCCGATCCATTCTAACAAGATCGAGGGTATGGTGGTCAAAGAGGTACGTAACGATGGTGCAAGGCCAATCAAATTCTACCGTGGTGCTTCTACCTCCAAAGCTGAAAATAATGTACAATTCGAAGATGTCACTTCATCAAAATTAATGGAATTACCTTTTGAGTGGTACTCTCCCTGTGTTCAAAATTTAATTCAACGTGGTTTATTACCTCGACAATGGACAAAAGGCCAATCACAACATTTTGAAAAATTATGGAATAACTCCGGTCGTCCTCCCAATTCAAAGTATGGTCTCGGATTCGGCACAGTAGGGTCAGTTGACGATACTGGATTTTGCTTGGTTGTCACTTGCGAGTCCAATGAAAACTGCATGGAAACTACAGACGAACTCGAAGATTTACAAATTGGAGACGCTTCACCAGAATTCGAAGAAGAAATTAAACCCACAATAGATGAGTTAACGGAAGTTAACTTAGGTACTAGCGAAGAGCCTAGACCTACCTTTGTTAGCTCCTTACTCAACAAAGAAGACTCCGAAGAAATATTCAAATTATTAATGGAATTTAAGGACTGCTTTGCTTGGAATTATGACGAGATGCCGGGATTAGCTCCGAGAGGTTGCGGTCCATAAGCTAGGAGTGGATCCTACTTCTATCCCGGTCCGGACAAGGTCCCGGAAGAATGCGTCTAGAAATCGAACAACAAGTCATAGCCGAAGTTAAAAAGCTAATAGACGCTAAATTTATCTGTGAAGAACAATACCCGACTTGGTTAGCCAATGTGGTGCCGGTCGAAAGAAGAATGGTCGGATCGGAATTTGTGTGGACTTCGAGAGATTTAAACAAGGCATGTCCAAAGGATGAATTCCCTCTACCGATCCCGGAATTAATGATCGACATTGCTTCAACACATGAAATATTCTCGTTCATGGATGGATCTTCGAGGATACAACCAGATAAAAATGGCTCCGAGAAGATGAAAAGCTTACGACATTCGAACGCCGATCGGAGTATTTTGCTACACGGTGATGCCATTCGGATTGAAGAACGCGGGAGCAACCTACCAAAGAGCAATGACAAGAATTTTTGATGATCTCATCCATAATCAAGTCGAATGCTACGTGGACGATGTGGTCATCAAAAGCAAAGTAAAGGAAAACCACCTGTATGATTTGAGAATTGTTTTCGAACGATTAAGACAATTTAACCTTAAGATGAATCCCTTAAAATGCGCCTTCGGCGTCACCTCCGGGAAATTCTTAGGGTTCGTTGTCCGACATCGTGGAATTGAAATCGACCCGGAAAAGATTAAAGCTATCTTAGAAATGCCGCCTCCCAAAACCTTAAAACAACTACGATCTTTTCAAGGGAAGGCGGCATATCTTCGACGCTTTATCTCAAACCTGTCGAGTAGGTGTCGACCTTTCTCGGCACTAGTTAAAAAGGACGCCAAATTTATTTGGGAAGGAAATGCCGAAGGCCTTCGAGGACATTAAACAATATTTAATGACACCTCCTGTCTTAGCAGCCCCGAGTCTCGGGTAGACCGGCGATACTTTACACCGCGGCTCCAGGAGACTCTCTCGGAGCCTCGTTAGCCGGGTCGATGATGAGGGTAAAGAAAATGCTCTTTACTACTTAAGCCGTCGTTTACTTCCGACGGAAGTAAGGTATCCCGCAATTGAAAAGCTTTGTTTGGCCACGATCTTCGCCGCTCAAAAGCTCGGGCACTACATGCTTTCTCATAAGGTCAACTCGATCTCGAAGTTTAATCCATTGCAATACTTGATGACTCGTCCAACACTTTCCGGCGGACTTGCCGGATGGTCAATGATATTATTGCAATTCGATATAACTTTCGTGCCTCTGCGTGCCGTAAAGGGACAAGTCTTAGCGGACTTCCTCGCGGCGCACCCTTTGCGGCAGAATCTCCTCTCAATGATGATTTGCCGGATGAACAAATAATGAACCTAGAAGACCTTGATGATCGACGTTGGGAATTATATTTCGACGGAGCATCTTCAGCACACAAAGACGAAGAATCGCAAGTGATAGTGCCCGGTAAGGCAGGAATCGGGCTAATCTTTATAACACCGGAGCGGGGGATGTTAAGATACTCCTACCACTTGACAAAACCGTGTACAAACAATGAAGCAGAATACGAAGCCCTCATAACGGGACTGGAATTAGCTATTCAAATGGGGATAACAGACATCAACATCTACGGGGATTCACAGTTAATCATTCAATAGATCGCCAGACAATACAGAATTTTAAAGCCAAGACTCAAACAATACTTCCGGTATGCCATACGAGTTGTTGGAACGGATTCCAAATGTGACAATCTACAAAATTCCCGAGAGAAGAAAATGCTTTAGCAGATGCTTTAGCCCGTCTCGCAAAAGAATTCGCTCGTTTGCAAGATGAATCGGTGGAAGTGTCGGTTCACGGACGTCGAGTCCTATCACGGCTCGACATAGACACAATACACAAATCGAAAAAGAAAAAGAATCGGTTGCGGCGGTGACGAGAAAACACGGAAGATTGGCGACGGCCATTGATGAACTACACCGCAAACGAGAAAGCTACCAAACGATAGGTCGCTAGCCCATCAAATCAAGAAAAGAACTCCGTCTTACGCATTAATAAACAACACATTGTACAGAAGGTCTTTTGATCAAATGTGGCTAAGGTGCCTAAGCGGGTACGAGGCCCGTGAAATTGTTAAAGAGGTGCATTCAGGACTCTGTGGCGCTCACCAGTCGGGTCCAAAGATGAAAATGAAAATTAAAAGACTAGGGTACTACTGGCCCTCGATGATGACCGACTGCATGAAAATCGCCAAGAGCTGTCATCAATGCCAAGTGCACGGAGTGGTTCTACACCAACCTCCAAATGTGCTACATCCGACAATTGCGTCGTGGCCATTTGAATGTTGGGGCACAGATATAGTGGGTCCGATAGAACCACCATCTTCAAAAGGACATCGCTTTATTCTTGCGGCTACAGATTACTTTTCCAAGTGGGCGAGGCGGTTCACTTAGAGAAGTGAAAGCACACCACGTGCTACGGTTTTCAAGAACCAAGTTGTCTACCGTTTCGGGGTGCCGCGCGGGATCATCTCGGATAATGGGTCGAGCATTCGAAGCACGCAAATCAACAACTTTGTCGGGAGACACGGAATCGGCCGGCGATACTCAACAATTTACTACCCAAGAGCAAACGGCCTCGGCGAGGCTTTTAATAAAACTCTCGTTGAAATCTTAAAGAAAACCTTGGACGATAATAAGAGAAATTGGCATGAGAAGTTGTTAGAAGCCTTATGGGCCTACCGGACAACCTTCGAACTCCTACTCGAAGCTACACCTTACGCTCCGGTGTATGGGTCCGAGGCGATGTTACCTTTAGAGGTTCGGCTTCCTTCACTCGGAATTGCGAGTTGCAAACAAGATCACGACGAGAAGATAACGCCAAATTACGACTCGAAGAATTAGAAAGCTTGGAAGGGAAAAGACTTGCGGCGCAACGGAATTTAGAACTATACCAAGCTAAGATGGTTCAAGCCCATGACAAGCGGGTCCGCCCAAGAACCTTCAAAGTTGGTTACTTAGTTCTCGTTCTCAAGAGACCTATTCTTGCACACCGCGAGATAGGAGGAAAATTTGAACCCACTTGGGAAGGACCGTTTGTGGTTGAAGCGGTATACTCGGGAGGTTCCTACCGGTTAGTGAATTGCCGGGGAGAACGACATATGCTTCCGATCAACGGGCGATACTTGAAAAAGTATTACGCTACCTGATGTTTCGAAGGAATGAATTCTTCATCCCTAGAAGCACGGGCGAAGTAGTTACTTATGACTGGGTCCGAACCCAAAAATAATAAAAAAGTGATAAAATGAATAAAATCATGATAATAAAGTTTTCCTTGTTTTCTCTTCCATATCAAAATCTCTTTCCTGATCTTATCCCACTTCATGCCTGTTAAATTTAAAAATACAAAAAGTAATAAAAAAATGTCTTTAATAAACATTTTCTTAATGTTCTTGTTCTTAGTACAGCCCCTGATCCTTTTCCTTGTCTTTTCGCAGGGAAATGTCGAACGGGCGGTTGGTCCTGAACTTTAAGAATGGCGTAAGCCTTGCACTCGATGAAAAGAGGGTGAAAGATGGAGCGATAATCGAGATTGACTCGGATTTCGCACCGGCGAGCCTACGATACGAGGAAAGTGGCCGGGTCCCGGTTAACCGAGAAGAACTACCGGGCGGACGAGTGATGAAAGTGGGTGGCCCAAGCCACCGATCCAACAACAAGAAAAGAAAAGCAAACACCGAAGAAGATAAGAAAATGAAGTCCGTAGTCGCTACGGCGGAGGGCGAGGCTTGTCGGCGCCGCGCCCACGGAGATTCATGAAGTTCGAAGGGCTACTCTCACGACCACGCAACGAAGAAATAAGAATCGCCGTATCCGTAAGATGTTAACAAAACTAGGCGCGGACCGGCGCGACGAGACAGATTGCTAATGCCGAGTACATACACTTCGAGGACACCGGTTCACCGGGAACCCGAAGAAAGGAGGCCGGTTCCTAGGATAACAAAAAGAATCGGGGAAATCTCCGGAAGATCGGAAGAAAGAAGGCTACCACGCCACCGGATAGAACCACCGATAATGCATGACCTTGTTGCGAAGCAACCCGGGGGATGTCCGACGGGCATCATCCACGAGGAGCCGAGGTATGCGGGGAGAACGTGAAGGGATTGAACCATATTTCCCACAATATGTCACAAGGCCTCGCCATCGCGAGATCATTCCGGAATACGAAGCTGGAGAGAATGCAAAATGTTGAAAAGAAAACCTTTGAATACTTCGAGAGAATTAAAGGAAGAAGAATCGATATACTAGAGGGCCTCGAGCTACATACCGACGTATTCTCCGAGTATGAACAACAACAAATCGTGGATTGTATCCGGGATTTGAAAAGAATGGGCCGAGCGAGGCCGCCTAAGGGAAAATACCTACTCGGAACCCCGGAGATGGATGCCGGGGAAGGGAAGAATCACAATACAATGCGGATGCTTGCTACAACTTTGCTTGAAGACGGGAAGGGAAACCCACCGGGAATACTCCGTCATGGGAAAGTAGATCCGATGCCATTAGTCATCAAGAGAATGGTAAAGAGATTGATAACATGGAGAGTACTGCCGGCGAGTTGCATACCCAATAGTTGCATTATCAACATCTACAAACGGGGTGATTGCATACCCCCACATATAGATCACCACGACTTCGTCGGACCTTTCGCACGGTCTCTTTCCGAACGAGTGTGACATCATGTTCGGATCCGACCTCCGGATAGCGAGGCCGGGTGAGTTCCGAGGGCTAGTGAAGATACCTTTACCGGTAGGTTCCGTCATGATGCCGAAGGGCAACGGAGCGGATATCGCTAAGCATTGCATACCGGGAGTACCGGTGAAGCGGATCTCGGTTACTTTCGGGAGAATGGATGACGGGAAGACACCTTACCATTTTCGACCGGACCCGGAGCTAGAGAACCTCCGGCCTTACGAGTCGTGAGTTACATGGGAGATATCACACCTCCAACGTACATCCGGCCGGCATCCTTGCCAAGGATGGCTTGGAAGGTGATGTTATTAACCATGTACCCCACTATTCGGACATGGATTTTTGACGGATGCTTCTTTTGATGGATCGACAAAGATCATACATAGTCCGTTTTGAGTCTACATGGATTGTATGAGATATATTCCAGATCGAGTTGTATGATGTATTTTCAACATGATTGGAATGAAAGTGACCATGTCACATTTTTGGCCTTCACCTCTTTTGTGCAAATTGATTGGGAAACGCCATTAAAGTTAAATGAAACTTCGAACAAAGAACGAGAAAGAAATAAAAAAAAAGGATAAAAGAAAACTTTCTTTAAAAATCTAAAAATGACAAACACCAAATTCACATGAACATTAAATAAACGATAAAATAAAATTTGAATCATTAAAAGATAAACGAAATCAACATAAATGTTAAATCAAATCACAAATCAAATTCTCAACCGAATTCCAAATCCAATCTCGATCAAATTTCAAATTTGATCTTCCAAATTTCAAATCAAATCTTAAATCAAATTTCGATCGAGTTCAAACTCATCCTTCCAAATCTCAAATTCAATCTTTCCGGATTTCAAGTCTCGATCAAATTCAAATTCAATTTCTTCCGGATCTCGAATCAAATAACAATCAAATCAAATTCAAACTTTTGGGTCGAGGATTTTACATCCAAGACCGCACTTGCTTTAGGATTCTTTCCTATTGCACTGAAGTACATCAAATTCAAACTTTTGGGTCGAGGATTTTACATCCAAGACTGCATTGCTTTAGGATTCTTTCCTATTGCACTTGAAGTACATCAAATTCGAACTTTTGGGTCGAGGATTTTATATCCAAGTACCTATCGCTTTAGGATTCTCCCCTATTGCACCGAAGTACATCAAATTCAAACTTTTGGGTAGAGGATTTTACATCCAAGTACCTGCATGCTTTAGGATTCTTTTCCTATTGCATTCGAAGTACATCAAATTCAAACTTTTGGGTCGAGGATTTTACATCCAAGACCGTACTGCTAGGATTCTTTCCCTATCAGCCTTGAAGTACATCAAATTCAAACTTTTGGGTCGAGGATTTTATATCCAAGATCGCATTCGCTTAGGATTCTCCCCTATTGCACTTGAAGTACATCAAATTCAAAATTTTGGGTCGAGGATTTTACATCCAAGATCGCACTCGCTTTAGGATTCTTTTCCTATTGCACTTGAAGTACATCAAATTCAAAATTTTGGGTCGAGGATTTTACATCCAAGATCGCATCGCTTTAGGATTCTTTTCCTATTGCACTTGAAGTACATCAAATTCAAACTTTTGGGTCGAGGATTTTATATCCAAGACCTGCATCGCTAGGATTCTCCCCTATTGCACTTGAAGTACATCAAATTCAAATTTTGGGTCGAGGATTTTACATCCAAGACTGCATCGATTTAGGATTCTTTTCCCATTGCACCTGAAGTACATCAAATTCAAACTTTTGGGTCGAGGATTTTATATCCAAGACTACCATTGCTTTAGGATTCTCCCCTATTTCACTGAAGTACATCAAATTCAAACTTTTGGGTCGAGGATTTTACATCCAAGACTGCACTGCTTTAGGATTCTTTTCCTATTGCACTGAAGTACATCAAATTCAAACTTTTGGGTCGAGGATTTTACATCCAAGACTGCACTGCTTTAGGATTCTTTTCCTATTGCACTGAAGTACATCAAATTCAAACTTTTGGGTCGAGGATTTTATATCCAAGACTGCACTGCTTTAGGATTCTCCCCTATTGCACTGAAGTACATCAAATTCAAACTTTTGGGTCGAGGATTTTACATCCAAGACTGCACTGCTTTAGGATTCTTTTCCTATTGCACTGAAGTACATCAAATTCAAACTTTTGGGTCGAGGATTTTATATCCAATACTGCACTGCTTTAGGATTCTTTCCCTATTGCACTGAAATACATCAAATTCAAACCTTTTGGGTCGAGGATTTTATATCCAAGACTGCATTGCTTTAGGATTCTTTCCCTACAACAATGAAATACATCAAAATCAAACTCTTTAGGTTAAGGATTTTACATCTAACACCGCATTGCTCTGAGATCTCTCCTCATTGCAATGATTCAATCTGATCAATTCAATTTTCTTTCGAGGCTGAAGATGTTACATCTAAAACCTCAGAATTCCAATTTTCATTTCAAATCAAATCCCTTCAAATTAATCTTGAGAAACTTCAATCTAAATTGAAATTCCAAATTGAAATCTAAACTCACACATCAAAACTTAAATTGAAACAAAATAAAATCTAAATCAAAATTCCCCCAGGTCATGTGATTTGGGATTCACCTCCTTTTCCTACTCCCCAGCGAAAACTCCTCTATTTCGTCCTAAGTTTGTCACATGGATGTTTGTGTTGGTTTTGTTGATCGCTTCGGTCAACACCAATACGCGCGGTGTGCTCCGTCAGCTCACCACACCTATTGGGGGTCCATTTGTTGACCTCATTTTTGATGAGGTCTTCTCTTCTTCTCTTTAGTACTTAGGATCTAGCCTTAGGCTTTTCCTTTGACTTGTCTTAGAGGACTAGAATTGGGACCCACCTTTTAGAAATTCAAACCACTTCTTAACTCCCTGCAAACTCTACAAACTTGATCGTAGACCCCTAATCACCTAGAGGGTTGAAATCAAATGTGGAAGTTTAAAGGATGAGTTCCTATAGGACTCTTTGGCCTTAGGAGCGCCCTACAGGTGGCCCGAGTGCAGTGAAGGGGCTGGCTTACACACACACTACATTTATACACTACACCTACACACTACACTTCCACATACCTCCTAAAACCACACCCATACCTAACTTGACCTCCCGACTCGTGTAGGTGATTCACATGGATGGTCCTTAACCCCTAAGCCCTTGGCTAAGAGGGTTAGGAACAACATAGTGAATGCCTCAAATGGGTCCCTTCATGGCTCACATGGGCTTGACATGGCTTCATGGCTCAACCAAAATGACTTCTTTCCACTTACATCCACCCAATCTTCAATTTTCCAAATTTTTAATTTTTGACCCCCGGGACCCTACACCCGCTAAACTTTACCCAAAACCCCGAAATTACCCAAATTTCTCAAAATTTTCAAATTATCCAAAATTCTCCAAAATCATTCCCAAACATTTCCACATCACTTAAATTGATCATCCATACCCAAAAATACCAAAAATTCCAAGAAAACCTCCCAATACCCTCCAAATACCCAAAATACCCTCTTGACCTAAAAATCCAAAAATTCAGAAAATTCCCAGAAAATTCCAGAAAATCCCAAATATTCCCAATTTCATTTTGTTCAACTACACCATGGGCCAATTTTGTCAATTCACCCTACTTTTGTCAAAACCCCCAATTTGACCCATTTTAACCCAAAGTGAACCCAATGTTAAACCAAACCTACCCAATTGACCCAAATTTTGGTCCAATTCAGTTCTAAACTTCAATTCAACATTCCCAACACCAATCTAGGCCAAATCCAAGTTCAATTTGATTGATATTTGGATCCAATTTCACTTTTGGCCTTAAAGCCCAATTTGGACCCATGACCCAAACCTAACCCAAACTCACCCAATTCAACTCCAATTAACCCCAAACCTTTTCTAAATCTTCCTTAACATTCCCAAAAACAAAACACTAACATGATTTGCCCAAAATTTAGACCCAAACCCCACTCAAATTCAACCCAAAGCTAAAAGGCCCATTTTTGACCTAAACCCAAACCTAACCCAAATGAGCCCAAACCCCAAAATCAAAGCCCAACCAAAGCCAAAACCTCTTTGAAACACTCCCATAAATATTTCCCAACATTGATTTTACATCAATTTCAACCCTAGCCCAACATTAGCCCAACTTGGCCCACTTGGACCCATATAGGCCCACTTACCAAATAAACCCAAATTCAAACTAATTCAACTCCAAATCACACCAAATTGACTCCAAGCCCTTCATAGAACATCCCTAAACCAATTATGACATTTATTTGACAAAGTTCTTCACAAAATCTTTACCCAAATGCCCATCCTAAAATCAAAAAGCCCATTTCCCTTAAACTTTCCTAAGAGCCCACTTCCTTCAAATTCAAAAGCCCAAAATCTACCCTAAAGCCCACATGACATCTCCATTTGCCATCCACTTAATTAAAGCCATTACCTAAGTCCTAAATTCACCATCAAATTATTCCAAATCAAGTTTCATACAAATTTCCATCAAATTACCAAAAATTCCTAAAATCCATTTTCATGAAATTGACTCAACTTTCCCCAAGCCAAAGACAAGCCATGCAAGCCATGGACAAGCCACATGAAGCCATGGAAGGCTTGACATGTGACCATGCCATTAATGGTAAAAGGAGGGGCCCCTTTCCTAATCTTTCATTAAGCATTTTTTACCTTAAGCATGTCACACACTAAACCATGTTTAGCCACCTCATCATGGATAGAGACCACACCACTCTCCCTTGGCCGACCCAACCGATCCTCTCGGCTCAAAATCGGGCCATGGGAGGTGCACCCAACCCAAACCAATGGGTTGACCAAATTAAGGCCAAAATGACCCCCTCCCCATTCCATTTTAATTCAAAGCCTTTACACATGGCAATTGCCAATTGATTGCACAAACCTCCAACCCTGACCCACCTGGACCTGAGGGTGACCCATGCCTGCCGGCCAGCCTCCTGGATCGCCGGAAAACACCATGGCCGAGACCTTGGGAGGAGCCAAAGTTTAGAATTCCCACTTGCTGAGCTGCCCCATGCCAAATGGTCACTATGGCTGTTCTTCTCCTCACCAGAGCAGCTGATCCCATGCCTCAACTCCCCCTGGAAGGCTCTCCAGCCTCTCCTATTTAAACCCCTCACCCTCACGGCCATGGAGGAGAGTTACAAAAACCTTGCCGAAACTCTGCCAAAATTGTTCCAAACCCTTCTCCACCCTTAGAGCAGTTGACCCCCAGTGTCAATTTGCCCTAATCCCCACTCGATAAAATCCAATTTCCCAACCGAAATTCCACCCAAAACCGGGACACTTCTCCACAGTGAGCCAATCCCCAAATTGATTGGTTCTACACCTTCACCGGACCGAGGGAAGGTGTCCACCAGCAAAAGCCCCATCTCCGAGCCACCCGGTTGCTCCAGCCTCCAAGCTTTGTGATCGGGCTTGGTCGAAATCACACCTAGACAATTCACTGGACCAGGAGACTTCATCTCGGAGCTTGCGGGATCCAATCGAAGGTGCAACAACTCTCAGATTGAAGCCACACTTCTCTGAGCAAAGGTATGAGCTAATTTTTCATCCCGAGCTTCTAGAGATTCACCATTTCGAATGCTTTAATCTCAATGCATGATAGCCGTATAGATGTGTTCGTCTCTTCAAGATGAATCCATAGAGCATAAGAACATGAAAATCCATTGAGTATCGAGTGAGAGCTTAGGGATTTAGTGTGGACGGCTCTCGGGTGAGGACGCTCGGGGACGATGAACGGATGCCGTCCATTCAATACACGCACGGACGAACGGCTCAGATGGCGTCGGACCAGGAGACGGTACGAGAACCGCGGGGCCCGGGCTGCTGACTCAGGTGGCGGCGTCGAATGAGAGCGCGACACGCGGCGTTTCGGAGATACCGAGGATGAGTTGGCGCCGCGTGGATAAATAGAAAATTAGGGTATTTTTTTATTTATTTAATTCCCTAAACTTCAAAAATTCATAACTCTGTGTAGAAAAATCAGAAAAATAAAATAAAAATACTCTCTTGCTCAGTGAACGGAGGAGAATAATGTGGAAAAGAAATCATTTAATTTCATCAAGTATTTTATTTTTTATAATTTATTTACTCTCTGCATACTTTTAATTCTTCATGCATGTATACAATTCACCATGGCATGAGACCATAGGGCTTTTGAAGCCTCCGAATTTGGGAACATTCCTTGAATTTTCCAAAGTCAGAGGCCATCCCTATAAAAAGTTATTGATTTTTCAAATTCATGTTGTTGTTTTGAGTATTTTAATTCCAACAAATAGCATGTTGTGAAATAAATTCTAGGAATATTTGGTGATGTTTCTTATGACCAGAGAACCCTAGGAAAAATAGGTTTTGACTTAGTTCATTTAAAACAACCCTAATTGGCTTAAACACCCAAAATAAGTCTCTAATTAATTAGAGTTAACCATGCATCAAATTGACTTGAAATCAATTCTCCACTGACCTTTAGGATCAGAGGAATCCACCATAAAAGTTTGAGGTCAATTGGACTTGGTTAGCCCCACTAATTGGGTTGATTAAGCCACTTAGCCATTTTAAACTTTAAAAATTCATAACTTTTAAAATACCTTTCAAAAATTCACCAAATTGGTTTTGGAGCCTCTCTGATATTAGGGGAACCTAAGAAAATTAAAATTTCAATTTTCTAAAAAAGTTGATTTTTAATAATATTTTAATATTTTTAATAATTAAAAAATAATAAAAAATCACAAAAATAATAAAATTCACCAAAATGTCACATTTTGAATTTTAATCACATAGGAACAAATCCCACATTTTTCTTAGGTCTATTTAGTGAGATATTAAATTTTAAAGCTTTAAGGTAATTTTAAAATTAAAAAAAATGTATTTTCTAGCATTTTCACTAAAATAATTATAATAAATCATAGAAAAATCAGAAAATTACAAAATTTGCTTCTCTGGTTTCCTTGATATCAGAGAGAGTTTTGAAAAATATAAAATTTATTTTTCAACATTTATTTTATTTTTAAATTAATTAACACTCCAAAACTTAAAATAATTATAATAAAAATAATATAATTCAAAAAATCATCAAAATTGGTCCCAGTGATCCTCTGGTCATTAGGAATGTCCCCTAATTTTCTTAAGGACAGATACTTTCCCTTGGTCATGTTATTAAATTTTCCTTGAAAATCTCTATTCTCTACCAAAAATAATTATATAAATAAATTAAATACAGAAAAATCACATTTTCTCCTCTCATGTCTTTATTGACATATGAGTGAAGTCACATAAAAATTTCAAGTTCATTTGAGTTCAATTTAGTGAGTTATGAAATTATTAAGCTTAAAGGGTAAAGTGGTAATTAAAATTTTTAGTCCTTAATTAAAACTTTAGGCTTAATAAAAAAAAATTAATAAGTAAAATATTTGATCCTAATCTGATTTGGATGATTGAAATTTAAATAATTAAAGGGTAGAAACCCATTAAGCAATTTAAAATGATTAAACTTTAATTAAATGATTGATTAAATTTGGAAGAATAATAAAATTGGAATTATTAAAATAGGGATATTATTAGGAAGAGATTTATTCTTTAATTTAAAAATTCCTAAATTAATTATCTCATTAATATTCAATTCTTAATTAAAATGATAACTCAAATTTAAAATATTAAAAGACTTAATCATTAAACTAAAATTAAATTATTAAACTCTTTTAAAAAAATTTCAATTAAAATTAAAAATAAAATTAAATTAAAATTAAATTAAATTAAATAAATTAAATTAAATTAAATCAAATTAAATTAAATTAAATGAAATAAATAAAACCAAATTAAATTAAATTAAGTTAAATCAAATTAAATCAAATCAAATTAAATTAAATTAAATGAAATAAATTAAATCAAATTAAATTAAATTAAATTAAATTAAATTAAATCAAATTAAATTAAATTAAATCAAATTAAATTAAAATTAAATCAAATCAAATTAATTAAACATCAAATCAAATTAAATTGAACTATATTGAATTAAATTAAATTAAAACTCAATTAAATTAAATTAAATTAAATTAAATTAAATTAAATAACAACACCTAAAACAGAAAGAAATTAAATATAAAGCAACTTGAACACTATTCCAAATTTAAATCCTTTAACTTAAATCAAATCATTTGAATACCAATTTACCCTCGAAAGCTTTGGTTATTATAACTCCTAAACGAACATTAAATGAAATGTTACTTCACTTATAGGATTTCAAATGTCCTAGTTCACTGAGCAAGATAACAACAAAACTTGAATTCTCGGACGATTAATTCATTTATATAATTAAATTCATTTGGACTTAAAACAATCCTAGAAATATTGAAAAGATGTTTAAGATTCTTCTTAAGCACTTCCTCAATATGATAGGACATTTATAAGAACAATTAAATTTAATTATTCTTTGATGAAGAAAATCGTCTTCAAACCAAAACACAAAGAACCTAGACGTCATAGGAGATGACTAGCTATAGGATTAAGAATTTGGTAGAAAACCATAACCCTTCCCTTAGCTTTACCTAGGAACTTGCTTAAATATTCTAATTGTGTTTTAAGTGCAGCTTGGGATGACGGGAAGACCCTCCAGGTACGCTTTTATTTTATTGCAATTTACTTTCTTGCAATTTACATTATTGCAATTTATTTAATCGCATTGCACTTACTTTTCTTGCATGATAAACAACTCGTTGCATGAAAACTCACACCTTTAGGATAGTCCCTAAAACCGAAACCAAAACTAAGTTAAAAGTCATTGCAAGATAAAATTCACCGCCACAACATTTCAAAATATAAAACAACTCAAAATTTAATCACAAACGTAACACAAAACTACAATTACAACTAAATTAAAACGTCCCGTTGGATGATCGGGAATACCTCGGATGATGTAACCTACGTGTTGCTAACGGGATTTCCCACGGTCTAAATGAAAGTGTGGAACTCATTCGAGTTGAGTTTAGCAAATTCATCTGGACTAAGTGAATCCGATAAAAATAATGATGCCGGAAGGATGGAACCGTGGGATCTTAACCGGTGTCGTTATAATCAACTTTAAGATTTGTTTTAATTAAAACATAAAAAAAAACACTTGGAAATCAAGATTTTCTCTAAACCAAAACACTTTTCTCATCCCCTGATTTATAATTTCTAAAACTAAACCTCTGCAACAACAAGGAGCTCGGAGCATGGTGGGCAGCACGGCCATCGTCATCAGCAAAACCTGAGTCTACTTCAGCAAAACTTTCCTAGAACTAAACAACAAAGCCATAGGACTTCGAGGTAGTTTGCACTAGTGCAACATAAACCCTCAACCTTTGTTAGGCATTTGCATGATCGGGTCATGTAAATTAAGCCCTAACCGGTTTTAGGATTCGAGGTAGTCGTTCGATACGACATAAACCTTCACATCTTCGAGGCTATTTGTGTGATTTTATCATACAAATATAAGCCCTAACTAATTAAAATTGGCAAGACCAAAACATTTGAATAAATATTAGGACTTCCCTAAATCCAAGCCAAACAATAGGATAGTCGGGAAATTATCGAAGTTCGCTTCGAATCTGTGATTTCTCCTACTTTTCTTCCTTTGGATTCCCGAAACAAAATGTTCCAAATTTGATCCATTCCCTATTGAAATTCCAAATTTCAATCCCTTGAAAATCTTAAACTTTGAAATTCTTGAGAGCAGAATTATTGATTATTATCGAGAGTTTTCTTAGGTGATTCCCATCACTTAAGATGTAATTAACTATAGGGGCTTGCCCTTATAGGGAATTTTAAAGAACACAGGTAATATAAACCCTGTTTAATGTTTTCATATTAAGCAGGGGAATTTTGTCGGCTTATAAAATTGGTTCGCGGACCAAACGGATGTCATAAATCTTCTAGTTTATTTAATCGAGCCCCACCGTCAAGCAGTGTGTCTATCCTTAGGGATAGATACACGGTTTGTGGTGTGGTGCTCGTTTATATAAACTATTTGGGATGTGAGATCGGTTCAATCTCATATCTTAAAACCTTCAAATTTAAAATTATTTTCAAAATCAAATACTACTTTTCAAATTATTTATTTTAATTAAATTGAAAATTCGCCGACAGCTTCCGTTAGGCGACCCCCCCCTTTAAAATAACACACAACCTAAAAATATGCCGACAAAATTGTAAACAGATAAGGAACTGACAACCAAATTGCTGATCATTTATCAAGAATCAAAAATAATAATGAATAAATCATGAAAAAAAGATAAATGCGAAATTCCCGGATGAGCAATTATATGTCATTCAAGGATTACAAATGCCCTGGTATGCTGATATAGTTAACTATTTGGTTAGCAATATTTTACCTTATGGGATGAATAACAAATATATTAAGAAATTCAAGAATGATCAGTAAATCATATATTTGGAAAGATCCTCATTTATTTAAAATAGGAAGAGATTCTGTGATTCGAAGATGTGTACCATATGAAGAAAATTTTGCAATAATTCAAAAATATCATGATTCTGAATTTAGAGGATACTTTGGAGTAGATAAAACCGCATTTAAAATTTTAAATTCTGGATTTTATTGGCCTAGCTTATTTAACCATGTTGGACATTATGTGAAAACTTCTGATCCATGTCAAAGAATGGGAAATATATCTAGAAAAGATGAAATGCCTCTAAACTTTTATTAGAAATTAAAATTTTTGATGTATGGGGTTTAGACTTTATGGGACCTTTCGTACCATCATCTAGAAAAATTTATATTTTATTAGCAGTTGATTATGTTTCAAAGTGGATCAAAGCTGTAGCTTTACCTAACTGTGATTCCAAAAGTGTTTCGAAATTTTTAAAGAAAACAATTTTTACAAGATTTGGAATGCCCATGATAAGTATCACAGATGGGAGAAGTCATTTCAGAAATATAAGAATTCAATCATTGCAGGAGAAATTCAGAATTAAACATAGAATTGCAACTGCTTATCATCCTGAAACAAGTGGAATGGCTAAAGTATCAAAGAGAGAAATTAAAAGAATATTAGAGAAGACTGTTAATCCTAAAAGAACCGACTGGGTTAATAGACTTGATTCTACATTATGGGCTTATAGAACAACTTATAAGACACCTATCGGAAAGTCACCTTATCGGTTAGTTTATGGTAAACAATGTCACTTACCTGTTGAACTGGAACATAAAGCTTATTGGGCGATAAAGGAATTCAATTATAATTTGAATGCTGCAGGAGAAAAATGATTATTACAACTGAATGAAATGGAAGAGATAAGAATTGAGTCTTATGAAAATGCAAGAATTTATAAGGAAAGAATGAAGAAATTGCATGACAAAAAGATTTCAAGGAAAATATTCGAGCCTGGACAAGAATTAATATTATTTAATACTCTTTTAAAAATTTTTTCTGGAAAATTAAAATCTAAATGGATGGGACCATTTATAATTGAGAAAGTATACCCTTGTGAGCTCGTGGATATTAAAGATCCCAAAACTCGGAAAAGTATTTAAAGTTAACGGATTAAGATCGAAGCCTTATATAGGAGAAATGAAATTAAA
>JAKZJZ010001892.1:0-23054 GCA_022702705.1 Papilionanthe hookeriana x Papilionanthe teres
TCTACTTAGTTAAGTTACCTGATTAGAATACTTAGTTTACTTTATTGCGCTTAAATTTAGAATTCCAAATTTTCGTATACTAGTTTTATTATTATTACTATTTTAAAATTGGTTGTTATTTAATTTTCTCTTTCCTAGTGGGATCGATAACCAGGACTCCACTAGAGCCCTGTATTACTTAATACGATACGTATACTTGCGTAGCATCCACAACATAAATAATTACAATTCTATACATATAATATAGCGGGGTCAAGTTTTTGGCGTCGTTGCAATTAAATTAAAAATATCATAATATAAAATTATGGGTCAAAGCCTAATCAAAAATTTTTTTCACTTGAATCTTTTTAAATGAAAAGACTTAAAAATAATCCTAAGCTTATTCTTATTTCAAAAAGTATTGGTCAAATTGGTATAGATAAGCTGCTTAAATTCTATTTTTATACTTTCTTTGAATCTTTAGTTTGATAAGTTTCAATAACTTTTGATGTAATTAAAGAATTAGGATTACTAAGTTGAATATGAGATATTCTTACGCTCTAGTAATAGGTTATTTTGCTAGAATTTCTCTTATGTTATACTATAATATTTCTGAGATGAAATTATAGGAAATTTTAGTGAAACCCAGAATAACAAGTTAATATATTTGGTTTTTAAATTTATAGTGTTACATGAGAACATGTAACAGTTATGTTTGGGGGTATTTGACACGCCTAAAATATATACGCCTTTTTCTATATAATTTTACTCATTTTTTATGATATTACACTTTAAAGGAAGGTATTTTTTATGTTTTTTGGTTTTAGGTACAAGAAATGGTGATTGGAGAAAAAGAAGCAAAAACAGTGCTATTTGGAGCAAAAACGAGCAAGAAAGCAAATTTTGGCCTGACACCTTTCGATAAGTCTTTCTATGCTTAATATCTTTTACACTTCTTGCAGATTTTTAAATGAGATTATACTGTAAAGAAAGATTATTTTTATACATATTTCGTAGGGCTATCTGTTAGGAACGCAACGCAACTGAAATGGGGCTAATCGGAGCTAAAACCGAGCCAAACGGAGCAAAATGGTGGGGTTGTGTGGAATAGGGCACCAGCGGCGCCCTATCGAGCGCCGGCAATCCCAGGAACCCGCGACCATGATTTTTGGGCGTTGGCAGCGCCCAAGTACGGTGCCGGCAGCACCAGGAGCGGTTATTGGCCAAATACATTGAATATGGACGTTTTTTTGGAAAGTTTCTTTATGCACCTCTTGGGAAATTCGTCCCTACACTATTTTAAACCGAATTTGAAGCCAAAAAGAGGGGAGTAGAAGTTAGAAAAACATAGAGAATGATTAGAGATCTTAGATTAGGAGTAGAAATGTAAATTTCTACTATTTTCGAGAGTTTGGAGAGGGGATTTTGAGAGAATATGTAAGGGAACGTTCTAGCATTGCATGGATCGACGGGAGACTTTGTGTGGGAGATTTTCATCTTTCTTTCAAGGGAAAAAAATGCTAAGTATTGTGTTCTTCAACATCTTATGGTTTTGTAAACACTTATTTTGTGAATTTGCTTTGA
The DNA here is from genome assembly GCA_022702705.1 of Papilionanthe hookeriana x Papilionanthe teres. Lineage (NCBI taxonomy): Eukaryota > Viridiplantae > Streptophyta > Magnoliopsida > Asparagales > Orchidaceae > Papilionanthe > Papilionanthe hookeriana x Papilionanthe teres. The sequence goes on from JAKZJZ010001892.1 coordinate 1,564, forward strand.
AATGATGTTTTTCGTTGTGTTCTCTTCGTGCTCTGTGATGTCTTTCTCTTACTCTTTCTTCTTCTTTGGAAATAGTAGCATAAGAAGATTATTAAGTATAATATACCTTATTAAGTTATATAAATTAAATTAATACATTTTAATTTGACTATATTATATGTACCTATATAAGTATATCTATCTACATATACATAAATACATACATACATACATACATACATATATATATATATACATATATATATACATATATATATATATTATATATACATAAATATATATATATACATATATATATATATATATATATATATATATATATATATATATATATATATATATATATATATATATATTATATATATATATATAACGGATTTAGTTCCGTGGGCGTAACTTGTAGTATATAAATATATATATAACAGATTTAGTTCCACGGGCAAAACTTGTAGACCCTCCACACAATGGCAATAACAACAACAAAGGCAAGCAGCAAATCAGTCAGGATACCACATTAGATATTGATGAGGTAGAAGAAGCCGAGGAAGAAATCCCAACACAGTACCCCCGGTCCCGCCCCGTACACCATCAACACTATGCGAATAAAATGGTAGGTGTTTGCGTACACAAAAGGCAAAAAAGAAGAAAAAACTAGCATCGAACTCATTAAATTAGCCCCCAATCATTTACAAGCAATGAAATTTCGCTCAACCGGGATCCCCTCCCCGGTACCAGTAGAGGCGAGGACTAGATCCCAATCCCACCTATACCACTCCCCTCCTCCCCATCAATCCTTAGATGTTTAATTTCCTTTGCTGGAATATTAGAGGGGCTTCTCACCCCCTCTCTTACAAGAGACTACTTCATCTTTACAAGAAACACCAACTTTGGTGTATTGCCTTACTTGAACCTATGGTTCAGAATAACCAGAAGAGATGGCTATCCAGGTTCCCTGGGTGCTCCCTTTTCACTAATATTTCTAATAAAATCTGGATCATTTGCAGGAAGGAGATTCAGTGGAGTGTGAAGATTGATCATCCACAATTTGTTCATCTCCAACTCAGTCTGAATGGTTTTGATTTAGATGTTACCTTTGTGTATGCTGGGTGCACCAAGAGTGCTAGGCAGGAGCTTTGGTCTGAAATTCATAATATCAACATTAGTGATCACTCCAGTTGGCTGATTGGGGGAGATTTCAACTGCATTGCTGCCACTGCTGAAAAAATTGGGGGGAGGACCCCTCACCTCACTAAACTAACTGAATTCAATGATAACATTCAAAGAGCTGGGCTTTTTGACTTAGGTTTCCAAGGGAATCAGTTCACTTGGAGAAGAGGCAAAATCTGGGAAAGGCTTCGATAGTTTTCGGCTAATAATAATTGGCACCAAAATTTCCTCCACACTATTATATCCCACTTAAACTTTGTCGAGTCCGACTACGGACCACTTCTTATCACCATTACTGCTTCTTCCAAAGTCTCGTCAACCCTCCACTTTCGGATATCTTAATTTCGGTCATCTCATCCCAATTTCCTTGCTTTGGTTCGTCGAACATTGGATCCCCGGGACCCATGACAATCATTTCACAACTCTCCAGTGAGCTTGCAATTGCTCGGTGGGAAGGAAGCTAAGGTCTTGGAGGCTGGAACACCATTGGCAACATTTTCCAGGAAGTCGCCCATGCCGAAAAGGTGGTGGCCGATCTCGAGATTGCTACTCGCTCGCCGATGATTCTAGTTGTGGGGATTTTGTGACTCGCCCGTGAAAAACTTCTTACTCTCATTGATTGGCGGGATCGGCTCCTCGGGCGAAACTCGCTATTAGCAAATTCAAAGAGAGAGATAGGAATACCAGATTTTACCATGCTTTCATCAATTACGAGAGGAAATGTAATGCCATTCATTCTATTGTGAATGAGCATGGGCAACTGCTAGAGATGAGGTTGAGATCGCCATGGATGCTCTGTCGGATTTTACAAGAACCTACTCACACACAATTCGCCGACGGACCATCCATTGATTCTCAACTTTTCGATAAGGAGTTTGCTTACACCCGATCCTCTCGTCCGGATGATATTCCCTCTCGAGAAGAGATTCGGTTGGCTCTAAATACCATCGATAGCTCCAAAGCAAATTGGACTCGATGGTTTCTCTGCCGATTTCTATAAGAAATCCCGGAATATTTGCAAAGATGAGGTAACTAATGCCATCCAAAGCTATTTTCGGGGAGTTGATCCGCCTCAATATTTCCATGCCTCCACTATGATCCCGATCCCTAAGAACTCTGCCACCAAGGACTGGAACCAATTCAGACCCATCAGCCTCACATCTGTAATCAGTAAGATCATCAGTAAAATATTGGTGGGAAGGCTACAACCCCACCTGGACAAGATCATTAACCCTACCCAGTCTGCTTTTGTGAAAAGCAGATCAATATCTGATAATGTCCTGCTAGCCCAAGAATTGCTACTGGACCTGGATAGGCCTTGCAGGGGTGGCAACCTCATCTACAAGCTAGACATCAAGAAAGCATATGATACTATTGATTGGAACTTTGTATTGGATGTGCTGAAAGCTACAGGCTTTTCCCAGAATGTTTGTCAACTTATCAGCAGATGGCTTCACCAAAATCACCACTCTCTTCTCATCAATGACACCTGTTGGGGTGGTTTTTAGGCAACCAGGGGTCTTAAACAAGGAGATCCCCTATCTCCTACTATCTTTATCCTAATTATGGACTATTTCTCTAAGATGTTGGAAGCTCAAGTTTCACCTTATCATTATGCAAATTACCATCATAGATCCAACATCACCATCTCTCACTTGATGTATGCAGATGATATTATGGTGTTTTCCAGGGCTAATAAACCTGCTGTTAAGAAAGTACTTAGTTGTTTTCTTCAATTCCAGCAAAGCTCTGGCCTTCAATTCAACCATGCCAAATGTGAGTTAATCTTACCAAACCACATTGCTTCTACTGTATCTCACTGGATATCTCAGACCACAGGCTTCTCCAAGGCCAACCTTCCCCTGAAGTATCTGGGGGTACCTCTGATAAAAGGCGAACCAAACGAGTTCATTTTGATGAGATCATTGGTAAGATTCATAACAAGCTCTCAAGCCGGGCTCACTCTTTTTTATCAAATGGTGGGAGGATTACTGTGCTTAACAGTATCCTTACATCCTTCCCATCTTACATCCTTCAAATGTCTTGTATGAAGAAAAGCACTAGAATACAAATTGAAAGAATTTTCAATAGATTCTTGTGGTCTGGGACTAGGAAGCAATTGCCTTGGGCTAGTCGGCGAGAGGCGGCTAAACCATATGGGGTCGGTGGTTTGGGTTTCAAAGGGTCAAGCAGCTTCGAGCGGGTGAACTTTTGCAAACTTTGGATCCATTTCAGGCAGCAGAAATCCCTGTGGGCCAAGTACATGATTGGGAAATACTGTAAAGGCACTCACCCAAATTTAGCCCAGATCAAACCTGGGGCCTCTAGAATCTGGAAGCACATTGTTGACCTCATTTTTGATGAGGTCTTCTCTTCTTCTCTTTAGTACTTAGGATCTAGCCTTAGGCTTTTCCTTTGACTATCCTAGAGGATTAGAATTGGGACCCACCACCTAGAATTTCAAACCACTTCTTAACTCCCTGCAAACTCCACAAACTTGATTGTAGACCCCTAATCACCTGGAGGGTCGAGATCAAATGTGGAAGTTTGTAGCGATGAGTTCCTATGGGACTCTTTGGCCTTGAGGACCGCCTCAGGTGGCCCTGTGCTAGTGGAGGGCCGACTTACACACACACTACACCTATACACTACACTTTCACACACTTCCTAAAAACACACCCATACCCAATTTGACCTCCCGACTCATGCAGGTGATTCGCATGGATGGTCCTTAACCCCTAAGCCCTCGCTAGGAGGGTTAGGAACAACATAGTGAATGCCTCAAATGAGTCCATTCATGGCTCATATGGGCTTGATGTGGCTTCATGGCTCAACCAAAATGATTTTATTCCACTTATATTCACCCAATCTTCAATTTTCCAAATTTTTAATTTTTGACCCCCGGGACTCTACACCCGCCTAACCTACCAAATGCCCTTGAAACTACCCAAAATTTCCAACACCTAAATTACCCAAAATTCCCCAAGACCAATCCTAAACATTTCCTCCCCACTCAAATTGATCATCCATAACCAAAAATACCAAAAATTCCAAAAATACCTCCCAATACCCTCCAAATACCCAAAATACCCCTCTTAGTCAAAAAATCCAAAAATTCAGAAAATTCCCAGAAAATTCCAGAAAATCCCAAATATTCCCAATTTCATTTTGTTCAACTACACTATGGGCCAATTTTGTCAATTTACCCCACTTTTATCAAAACCCCCAACTTGACCCATTTTAACCCAAAGTAAACCCAATGTCAAACCTAACCTACCCAATTGACCCAAATTCTGGTCCAATTCAATTCTAAATTTCAATTCAACATCCCCAACACCAATCTAGACCAAATCCAAGCCCAATTTGATTGGCATTGGGATCCAATTTCACTTTTGGCCTTAAAGCCCAATTTGGACCCATGACCCAAACTTAACCCAAACTCATCCAATTCAACTCCAATTAACCCCAAATCTTTTCTAAACCCTCCTTAACATCCCCATAAACAAGACACTAACATGATTTGCCCAAAATTTAGACCCAAACCCCACTTAAATTCAACCCAAAATCAAAAAGCCCAATTTTGACCTAAACCCAAACCTAGCCCAAATAAGCCCAAACCCCAAAATCAAAGCCCAACCAAAGTCAAAACCTCTTTGAAACACTCCCATAAACATTTCCCAACATTAATTTTACATCAATTTCAACTCTAGCCCAACTTTGGCCCATGGTAGCCCATTTTGGCCCACCTTAGCCTCTTTACCAAAAGGCCCATATCCAACCCAATTCAAACCCAAATCACCTCAAATTTGTTTCAAACCACTCATGACACATCCCTAAACCAAACTCAACAATTATTTGGCCCAAGCCTTTACCAAAATTTCATCCCAAAATCCATTTTAAAATTCAAAAGTCCACTTTCCTAAACCATTTAAAAGCCCATCTAAAACCATTTCAATGAGCCCAAAATTGGCCCTAAAGCCCACATGACATTTCCATTTGCCATCCATTTAATCAAAGCCATTCCCTAAGTTATAATCCCATCATCAAATAATTCCAAATCAAGCCTCATGCCAAATCACCCCTAAATACCAAAATTTTTCTTAAATCCATTTCCATGAAATTGACTTGACTTTTCCCAAGCCAAAGGTGAGCCATGAAGCCATGCATGAGCCACATGGAAGCCATGAGAGCCTCTTTACATGTCACCATGCCATTTTGGGCAAAAGGAGGAGACTCTTTCCTTAATTCCTAAAGGTGATTAACCACTCCCATGATTCCACTAAATCTTGCTTAAGCTTAATCGTACTTGGATGGTGACCATTCCCCACTGATTAAGCTGACCTAAATCACTTTCTATTCAGCCTAAACAAAGCCTTGGGTGGTGCACCTAGCCCAAATGGAGGGGTTGACCAATTTGAGCCAAAATAAGCCCTCTCCCATTCCATTCTAATCCAAGCCTTTTACACATGGCATTTGCCAATCGCCTACACTAAACCCCGACCTCGACCCACCTAAACAAGATGGTGACCAATGCCCGGCCGGCCACCACCGTGTCACCGGAAAACACCATGGCCGAGAGCTCACATGTGAGCCAACTTTGGAATTCTCCTCGTCGAGCCGCCCCATGCCCACGTGGCCACCATGGCCGTTCTTCCCATGCCCGAGCAGGTGATCCAAAGCCCTAACTCTCCCCGGGAGGCCCTCCACCCTCTCCTATTTAAACACCACCCCCTCACGGCCATGAGAAGAGAGTTGCACAAACCTTGCCGAAACTCGCCAAAATTGTTCCAAACCCTTCTCCACCCTTGAGCAGCTTGATCCCCAGTGTCAATTTGCCCTAATCCCCACCGACAAAATCCAATTTCTCAACCGAAATTCCACCCAAAACCGGGACACTTCTCCACGGTGGATCAATCCTCAAATTGATTGGTCCTACACCTTCACCGGACCAAGAGAAGGTGTCCACCAAGAAAAGCCCCATCTCCAGGGCCACCCAGCTTGTTCCGGACTCCAAAGGTTGTGATCGACCTTGGTGAAAATCACACCTAGGCAATTCACCACATCCCCAGGCTTCATCCCTAGCCTCCTGCAGCTCCAACGAACGTGCCGAGCATCTCTGATCGAGGCTTCACGTCTTAGAGCTAAGGTATGGATCAATTCTTGATCCCGAACTTCTAAACATTCTCCATTTCAAATGAGTCAATTTCAATAAACATTAGCCGTATAGATGTGTTCGTCTCTTCAAGACGAATCCATAGAGTATAAGAACATAAAAATCCATGGAGAATCGAGTGAGATCTTAGAGGCTAGAAGGTGGACGGTTCTCGGGTTAGGAGGCTTGGGGACGATGAACGGATGCCGTTCATTTAATACACGCGCGGACGGACGGCTCAGATGGCGTCGGATGAGGAGATGATACATGAACCGCGGGCCGCGTGGCGCTGAGTCAGAAGGCTGCATCAAATGGGAGCGCGCCGCGTGTGCCTTCGGAGATGCTAAGGTTGACGCGGCGCCGACTCGGATAAGTAGAAAAATAGGGTATTTTCCGATTTATTTAAATACCGTAACTTCAAAAATCCATATCTTTGTGTAGAAAAATCACAAAAATAAAATAAAAATACCCTCTTACTCAGTGAACGAGAGGAGAATAATGTGGAAAAGAAATTAATTTATTTTGTCCAAGTATTTTATTTTTAATTAATTATTTACTCCCCGCATTGTTTTAATTCTCCATGCATTCATACAATTCACCATGGCATGAGACTATAGGGCTTTTGAAGCCTCCGAACTTGGGAACATTCCCCGAATTTTCCAAGGTCGAGGCCACCTATGTGAAAAGTTATTGATTTTTCAAATGCATGTTGTCGTTTTGAGTATTTTAATTCCAAAAATTAGCATGTTGTGAATTAAATTCTAGGAAAATTTGGTGATGTTCCTTATGACTCAGCAGAACCCTAGGAAAAATAGGACTCGAGTTAATTCACTCGGATTAACCCTAATTGTCCTAAATACCCAAAATTGGACTTTAATTAATTAGAGTTAACCATAGATCAAATTGACTTGAAATCAATTCTCCACTGACCTTTAGGATTAGAGGAACCCACCATAAAAGTTTGAAGTCAATTGGACTTGGTTAGCCCTACTAAATGGGTTGATTAAGCCATTTAGTCATTTTAAACTTTAAAAATTCATAACTTTCAAAATACCTTTCAAAAATTGACCAAATTGGTTTTGGAGCCTCTCAGATATCAGAGGAATTTATGAAAATTAAAATTTCAATTTTCTAAAAAAGTTGATTTTTCATCATTATTTTAATATTTTAATAATTAAAAATAATAAAATTCACCAAAATGTCATATTTTGAAATTTAATCACTTAGGAACAAACCCCATATTTTTCTTAGGTCTATTTAATGAGATATTAAATTTTAAAGCCCTAGGGCAATTTTAAAATTAAAAAATGTATTTTCTAGCATTTTCACTAAAATAATTATATTAAATCAAAGAAAAATCAGAAAATTGTAAAATTTGGTTCTCTGGAATCCTTGATATTAGAGAGAATTTTAAAAATTATAAAATTCATTTTTCAACTTATATTTTATTTTTAAATTAATTAATACTCCAGAACTTAAAATAATTCTAATAAATAAAATATAATTCAAAAAATCACAAAAATTGGTCTAAGGGGTCCTCTGGTCATTAGGAATGTCCCATAATTTTCTTAAGGACAGAAACTTTCCCTTGGTCATATTATTAAATTTTCCTTGGAAATCCTTATTTTCCACCAAAAATAGTTATATAAATTAATTAAATACAGAAAAATCACATTTTCTCCTCTAATGTCTTTATTGACATATGAGTGAAGTAGCATAAAAATTTCAAGTTCATTTGAGCTCAATTTAGTGAGTTATGAAATTATTAGGCTTGAAGGGCAAAATGGTAATAAAAATCTTAACCCTTTTAATTAAGACTTTAGGCTTAATGAAGTTAATAGGCAAAATATTTGATTTTAATTTGATTTGGATGATTGAAATTTAGATAATTAAGGGGTAGAAACCTACTAAACAATTTAAAACAATTTTAATAAACCTTAATTAAATAATTAGTTAAATTTGGAAGAATAATAAAATTGGAATTATTAAAATAGGGATATTACTAGGAAGAGATTTGTTCTTTAATTTAAAAATCCCTAAATTAATCATCCCAATAATATTTAATTCCTAATTAAAATGATAATCCAAGTTTAAGATTTAAAATGCTAAAAGACTTAATCATTAAATTAAATTAAAGTTAAATTATTTAAAACAAATCCCTTTAAAATTAAAAAATTAAATTAAAAATTATATTAAATTAAATTAAAAATTAAAAATTAAATAAAACTAAATTAAATTAAATTAAATTAAATTAAATTAAACCAAATTAAATTAAATTAAATTATATTAAATTAAATTAAATTATATTAAATTAAATTAAATTAAATTAAATTAAATTAAATTAAATTAAATTGAAACTAAATTAAATCAAATTAAATCAAATTAAATTAAATTAAGCGAAATCATATTACATTAAATTAACTTAAGTTAAAGTAAATTAAATTAAACCACATTAAACTAAATTAAACTAAGTTAAATTAAAATTAAATTAAATTAAATATAACATCACCTAAGACATAAAGAATTCAAAAATAAATCTAAAATAACTTGAACACTATTCCAAACTTAAATCATTAATTTGAACTTAAATTTGAATCACAAATCATTAAATATCATTTTGCCCTTAGGAGTTTTTACTATTATAACTCCTAAATGGAGTATCAAGTGAAATGACACTTCACTCATAAGGATATTCAAACATCCTAATTCACTGAGCAAGAAATAAAACTTAACTCAAACGCCCTGGATGATTAATTCACTTGAACAATAGAATTCATTTGGACTTAGGACAATTCCCGAAATATTGAAAAGATGTTTAAGATTCGTCTTAAACACTTCCTCAATATGATGGAATGTCCTTAAGAACAAATTGAGCTTAGTTGTTTTTTGGTGAAGAAAATCATCCTTAAAACCAAAATTGAAGACCTTGACGTCATAGGAGATGACTAGCTATAGGATTAGGAACTTGGTAGAAAACCATAACCTTTCCCTTAGCTTTACCTAGGAACTTACTTTAAATGCTTAAATATTCTAACCGTGTTTTAAGTGCGGCTTGGGATGACGGGAAGACCCTCCGTGTACGCTTTTATTTTATTGCAATTTACTTTACCGCAATTTATTTAATCGCATCGCACTTACCTTTCTTGCATGATAAACAACGGTTGCATGAAAACCTACACCTTTAGGACGAAACCAAAACCGAAACCCATAACTAAATTAAAAGACACTACAAGATAAAATTCATCGCCACAACATTCAAAATATAAAATAACTCAAAATTTAATCACAAATAGAACAACAAAACTACAACTACAACTAAATTAAAACGTCTCATTGAATGATCGGGAATACCTCGGATGATGTAACCCACGTGTTGCTAACGGGATTTCCCACGGTCTAAATGAAAGTGCTGAACTCATTTAGTTGAGTTTAGCAAATTCATCTAGACTAAGTGAATTCGATGAAAATAACGATGCCGGGATGACGGAACCGTGGGATCTTAATCGGTTCTGTTTAATCAACTTTAAGACCTGTTTTAATTAAAATATTAAAGACACATGGAAATTAAGACTTTCTCTAAAACCAAACACTTCTCTCATCTCCTGATTTATGACTTCTACAACTAAACCTCTGCAACAACAAGGAGCTCGGAGCATGGTGGGCAGCACGGCCATCGTCATCAAGCAAACTCGAAATCTACATCAGCAGAAACTTTCCTTAGAATTAAATAACCAAGCCGTAGGACTTCGAGGTAGCTTGCACTAGTGCAACATAAATCCTCAACTCTTCGTTAGGTATTTGCATGATCATATCATGTAAATTAAGCCCTAACCGGTCTTAGGAATCCGAGGTAGTCGTCCGATACGACATAAACCCTCACATCTTCGAGGCTATTTGTATGATTTTATCATACAAATATAAGTCCTAACTAATTAAAATTGGCAAGATCAAAATATTAAAAAAACATTAGGACTTTCCTAAATTCAAACCAAACAATAGGATAGTCGGGAAATTACCAGAGTTCGCTTTGGATCTGTGATTTCTCCTACCCTTCTTCCTTTGGACTCCTAAAATAAAATGTTCCAAATTTGATCCATTCCCTATTGAAATTCCAAAATTCAATCTCTTGAAAACTTAAACTTTGAAATTCTTGAGAGCAAAACTACTGATTATTATCGAGAGTTTTCTTAGGTGATTCCCATCACTTAAGATGTAATTAACTATAGGGGCTTGCCCTTATAGGGAACTTTAAGAACCCGAGTAATATAAACCCCGCTTAATTCATTTATATTAAGCGAGAGGAATTTGTCGGCTTATAAAATTGGTTCGCGGACCAAACGGATGTCACAAACCTTCCTAGTTTATTTAATCGAGCCCCATTATCAAGCAACGTGTCTATTCTTCGGGATAGATACACGGTCCGTGGTGCGGCGCTCGTTTATATAAACTATTCGGGATGTGAGATCAGTTTGATTTCATATCTTAAAATTTTCAAATTTAAAATTATTTTCAAAATCAAATACTACTTTTCAAATTATTTATTTAAATTAAATTAAAATTCGCCGACAATTCCTGTTAGGCGACCCCTTTTCAAAATAAAACACACAACCTAAAAAAATACGCCGACATATTTCTGGCGACTCCGCTGGGGAATAGTTCCTCTCTCCATTTTCATCAAATAGTTCTGCTTTCGAAAATCGGTAGTGTATCCATGTCCCAAATGGATCAAACTACCCTTCTTTCCGTTGGAATACTATGTTCATTTCTACCTCGAACGAGTATAGCCAACATTCTCTCGGATTTAGGAGCCACTCGTTTAGACACCCCTAAACGCAGAGGTTCCGAGATCCTTTTACCTCATTTCTGAGGTGGGGTGGACCCCCAATAGGTGTTAGTTTAGGAGTGATCCTTCGAGTCGAGAAGTCTTGCATAAGACTTTCTTTTCCTTTCCAACTCTGAATCAGATTCATTACCTTCTCTACACCTTTGAACCTTCCGTTCTAAATAAACAAACCTTCTAATGAACGACTCTTTTAATAAATATACATGAACAAGAATGTGTTCGGACTCTTTTCGATTCCTTTCTTTTCGTCCTGATGAGAAGAAGCATAACTTGGGACCGACAATCGAATCTACCTTGCGAAATGGAAGCCCCAAAGCCGATTGTCTCCTTCACCAACGAACTCGGACTTCGCCGTTTACAAGGATGAGCCGCCCGACAATGGGATCATCCGGTTTGGACAAGGATTCGAGAATACAAATGTCAAGATCGCCGACGTTACCCTTTTCGCACCGATGGACAAAGTGTCGAAGCCGAGAAACCCATGATTGAATTCAACCTTAAATCAACTCAAGAATTTCCCCTCTCGCAAAGGGTTCCAGCTTGAGAGGAGTACCGCTGTCCATAGAAGGACCGTTATCTCTACCCCCACTGGTCTAGTCGTCTCTGCACCTACCCCGGCTCCCGCCAAACTGAAGGGGAAGGAAGTTCAAATTTGCAACGAGCATGTTACCGTGGAGGGTACAGATTTCCGTGCAAGACCTTCTGTTTTGAAATTGGGTCCGAGCTCAAGGGTTCCACCCCTAACACGGACTCGGAGGAGAAACGAAGCGGGAAGATCGCCGTAAAGGCCGTAGCCGCCGAAGTCGCTTTCCTAGAAGAAATTCCCGAGTACACACCACTACCCGAATACATACCATTGTCCGAGTATACACCTCTTTTGGAAGGGAGCGCATTCCATCCCCTTTCCGCCGCAAGTCGACGAGGAAAATGTCCGCGAATTGCCTCTACATTACCTCGGCCCGCATACTATAACGACAACGGAAAGAAGAGGGCTAGGATTACACCACTTGCCCGATTACGGATCGTGATCGAAAAGTTAGCGAAGAAGGAAAGATGCCCCGTGTCGGAAATTTTAAGAAGGATAGGGCGGGTGCCGACCAAATCTCGTCTTGGGCCGCGAGTAGAATCTCGCTATCGCCGCAGAAGAACCAAATAAGAAAATGAAGGCTAGCCCACCTCGTTGTTGTTTCGGGTTTACGGATCGTGGAGGATACCACCTTCCAGACATTCAGCTGACGTGACCTTCCGGTCCTAGGCCTTCGTCGCTAGAAGGATGGTATGGCGTCCCACTACCGGCCGATTAAGACCGAAACAACGACTAGAAAAGGAAAGTCTCGTCAGGAGACTTGAGTCCGAAGAGAGTGCTACCGCAGTAAAGGGGACTCATGAGAAAGAAACTCGACAATTATCACATGACAACTGCAAGGAGGTACAGAAAAGACCTCTAGAAGATGCTATGGAAAAGTTAAGAACTGATATTCGGCGACTAGCGAGGGAAAGAGAGGAGAAATTCGGAGATGAAGTTGACTCGTCAGAGTTCATGGATGATGAGTATGCAGAAATTAACATGGTAGAAACACGAGCTTCGTCAGCTTCACAAGGTGCTCCTGCAGCTGCAGAAAGAGAGGAGCCGGAAGTAATGAGGAGGCAGCTTCAAGAGAAAGATGATACGATCGCCCAGATGGCGAAAAGGATGGAAGAGATGGCTGTAGCCCTAGCCACTCTCCAGAGTCAGGTTCAACCCCAAAGAGAAACACCCCCGGAAGTTATTCACATTGTAGACGGAGGAAAGGAGATTACATCCGTTAACGGAGATGATCAATTAAAGAAGGATGCAACACAAAGTATGATTCCAGAAAAGGATATCAAGAGCTTGGTAGAACAGCAGGTGCGAGAAGCCTTAGCACAATCAAAGAGCGGGACATCCATTCGGACGGGTAGACCTTACCCCGAAGAATTCGACGACGTCCAATATCCGAAGGGCTTTGTACCACCTCTCGTTCAAGACCTTTGATGGAACCGGAAACCCTCGGCAGCATGTTGCACATTTTCGTGCCGGTTGTTGCAATGCCGGCGGAAGTGATGCTTTACTCTTCCGACAATTTGTCGCCGACTCGTCGTGGATCGCCTTTGATTGGTATGCGGAATTACCAAACGGTTCGGTGAAGACATTTTCGAATTAGAGAACCTCTTCATCAAGCGATTTGCCGGAGCTCAGCACCACATCACTATAGGTGATTTAGTGGTAGAGAAGCAGAAGCCGAATGAAACCTTGGTGGACTACATACTTCGATGGAGGAACCTAAGTATGAAGTGTGAGCCACAGTTACAAGAACAGCATGCAGTCGGCATTTTACTAAAAAGCATCCATGGCCCGATAGCACTTCTCCTCAAGGGATTTACTATTAAGACTTTCGAGAAGTTGTTAAGCAAGGCCGGAAGCTTGCAAGAGGAGGCGAAGCAATTAAGTTTCACCGATAAAATAGATAAACAGAAGCCCGTGAAAACTTTTGAAAAGAAGTCCGGGATCGTTGCAGCAGTCGACAAAGGCAAGCAACCGATACAAATATCGTCAGAACGGCCGCAACAACCTCAACAGAATTACCAACAACCCCGACCCATCTATCAGTCATCTCAACAGTATGAACAACCGCCTCGTCCGCAACGTACGTTAAGGGAGCTTCGAGCGGGAGTATCCGTTCAAGAATGAGGCAAGTGCCGAAAATGTTCCGCGAGTTTGATGAAGACTCCGGATTTCCAACTTCCGTAACCTAAGAGACCGAAGAAGTCGACAAGAAAGGTGATCCCAACTTTTGCCCTTACCACCGGATGCTTAGGCATAAGATGAAGATTGTATTACCTTCAAGAGTTGGCTCAACGACAATCTCCGGAAAGGGAATATAACGATCCCGAAGGAGTACATGAAGGAACCCCGTAAAGGAGGTTCCGTCAATGTTATCTCGACGGATCTCATTGCTCCGATAGATCCCTATGCGACTGATGATGGATGGACTACCGCTTGGACAAAGTCTTCGAAGAAGATTTTAGATCGCATCCAAACCACTTCGGTGCAAGCTTCAACTTAGAGTTCGAAACCTGTCAAGTCGGCGCTATCACTTGCGATAGAAGAACAACCTCAACAAAAGATAATTGAAGAAAAGAAGAAAATTGACGAAGAAGAGAAGACCGAGGCACCTAAGGCTAGGACTAGGGGCCGCTTATCCTAGGATAGTTGTTTCCGATTCGGGGGAGAAATCCCTCGAACCTCCGACTCGTATGATTATCCGCTCACTCCGGTGGGATCTTATAATGATGAGGGTTATGGCGTTGGCTACGTTTTGACTTTTCTAACGATTACGTAACTAGCGACAATCAACCTAATCCGGACGTCGATTCCGATACAAATGACAATTCTCAAATCATACACAATCTCGACGATCACAATGATGAAGAAGACATCCACCGAGGAAGGCTACGAGAGTTCAACAAGCAACGAATCTATTTGCGAGTTTCGAGGAGCCCCAATCACAATAGAGTTAGAGCCTTCGGACTCCGAAGCTAATCCCGAAGAGCCCGTCGTCCCGATTCAGGAAGAGACACCAGCAAACTCAATGCTAAATTCAGAAGAAATCACAGAAGTCAACTTAAGAAGTGGAAGAGTACTACCTCCAAGAATTGGTCCAAAAGACAAAGGAAAGCAGGTGGTTGTTCAGGAAGAACCAACCGCGGCAGAAGAAATACCCATTCGAGAAGAAAACGAGGCACATTAAAACAAAGTGGATTACAACGTGCTAGCCCATCTTAGGAAACTACCAATCAACCGAGCATCTACGATGCTCTCATCTTATCAAAGGAGATGAGAGAAGCTCGATCAAGGCCTTACTTGATCCGGAATTTTGCTTAGCTCAAATGGCCGGAGAGTCCTTAGATGAGGTTTGCTCGTTAAAGGAACAGCCGAGGTGTTACCTTCACTGGACGACGACCTATTACTTGGGACGACAGGACCACAACCGACCATTGTACATTTCGGTTACAATTGGGAAGTTCACACTCTCCGCAGTATTGGTGGATCCAGGAGCATCAATCAATATAATGAATCTTCGAACGCTAAGCATACTTGGAAATTGATGCTCGCGAGCTCGAAGCGGACAAAATGTTATTAAGAGGATTCAACCGTAAAGGAGAAAGAGCCCTCGGCTCAATAACACTGCTAATGAAGACCGGTGACTTAGCAAAGACAACCACGAAATTTCACATAATTGATTCAGAAACGTCGTTCAACGCTCTACTGGGCCGACCATGGATACATGAAAACAGGATGGTACCATCATCTCTACATCAATGCATGAAATACTACGACGGAGGGGAACAGTGTATTAAAGGTGACTTACAACCGTTCTCCGTACATGAAATCGGAATCCATGAAGATGCAGCTTATTATGCACCTCCGAAGAAAACAATCTTCTCCAGTAGATACCATAACAAATGAAGCAAAAGAAATTTGGGACGACGAAGAACCCGAAGTTCTAGTCCAACAAGCCACTCACCACTCCCTTACGGCGAGATGGTGAAGGTTTCTCCACAACTCGCATCCGAGGACGAGGCCGGGACGAGGTCGTGGCGAGACATTAGGACGACCGGACGAGGAAACCAGGCCATCAATGTTGATTGGGAAGATAGTTCTGAAGAAGAAACAGAAATCAAACAAGAAGCAGCGACAATAAGTCGAAAGAAGCCGCAATTCAAAATCCCTATTGAAGATGAAAGAAACGAAGAATATAAATCGATGTACGAGAAGATTAACCACTATGTACATACTATGACCCTGGCCCCGATCCATTCTAATAAGATCGAGGGTATGAAGGTCAAAGAGGTACGTAGCGGTGGTGCAAAGCCCATCAAATTCTACCGTGGTGCTCCTTCCTCCAAAACTGAAAATAATGTACAACTTGAAGATGCTACTTCATCGAATTAATGGAATTGCCTTTTGAATGGTACTCTCCCTGTGTTCAAAATTTAATTCAGCTGGTTTCTTACCTCGACAATGGACAAAAGGTCAATCACAACGTTTTGAAAATTTATGGAATAACTCCGGTCGTCCACCCAACTCAAAACATGGTATCGGATTCGGCACAGTAGGATCGACTGACGATACTAAATTTTGCTTGGTTGTCACCTGCGAGTCTAATGAAAACTGCATGGAAACTACAGAAGAACTCGAAGATTTGCAAATTGGAAACGCTCCACCAGAATTCGAAGAAGAGATCAAATCTACGATAGATGAGTTAACGGAAGTTAACTTAGGTACTAGCGAAGAACCTAGACCTACCTTTGTTAGCTCCTTACTCAATAAAGAAGACTCCGAAGAAATAATAAAGTTATTAATGGAATTCAAAACTCGTTTTGCTTGGAGCTACGATGAGATACCGTGTTTAGCTCCGCAGGTCGCAATCCATAAGCTAGTGGGTGGATCCCGCTTCGTTCCGATCGGACAAGGTCCCGTAAGAATGCGTCTAGAAATCGAACAACAAGTCATAGCTAAAGTTAAAAAGCTAATAGACGCTAAATTTGTCCGTGAAGAACAATACCCGACTTGGTTAGCCAACGTGGTACCGGTCGTGAAGAAGAATGGTCGGATCGGAATTTGTGTGGATTTCGCGAGATTTAAACAAGGCATGTCCGAAAGATGAATTCCCTCTACCGATCCCGGAATTAATGATCGACATTGCTTCAACGCATGAAATATTCTCATTCATGGATGGATCTTCGGGATACAACCGGATAAAAATGGCTCCGGAAGATGAAAAACTTACGAGCATTCGAACGCCGATCGGGGTATATTGCTACACACGATGATGCCATTCGGATCGAAGAACGCAGGAGCAACCTACCGTAGTGTAATGACAAGAATTTTTGATGATCTCATCCACAATCAAGTCGAATGCTACGTGGACGATGTGGTCATCAAAAGCAAAGTAAAGGAAAACCACTCGTATGATTTGAGAATTGTTTTCGAACGATTAAGACAATTTAACCTTAAGATGAATCTCTTAAAATGCGCCTTCGGCGTCACCTCCGGAAATTCTTAGGATTCGTTGTCCGACATCGTGGGATTGAAATCGACCCGGAAAAGATTAAAGCTATCTTAGAAATGCCACCTCCCGAACCTTAAAACAACTACGATCTTTTCAAGGGAAGTCGGCATATCTTCGACGCTTTATCTCAAACTTGTCGGGTAAGTGTCGACCTTTCTCGGCACTAGTTAAAAAGGACGCCAAATTTATTCGGGAAGAGAAATGCCGGAGGGCCTTCGAGGACATTAAACAATATTTAATGACACCTCCCGTCTTAGCAGACCCTGGCCTCGGGTAGACCGCTAATACTTTATACCGCGGCTTTAGACGACTCTCTCGAGCCCTGTTACCTAGTGTCAATGATGAGGGTAAAGAAAATGCTCTTTACTACCTAAGCCGTCGTTTATCGCCGACGGAAATAAGGTATCCCGCAATTGAAAAGCATTGTTCGGCCCCGATCTTCGCCGCTCAAAAGCTCGTGCATTACATGCTTTCTCATAAGGTCAACCTGATTTCGAAATTTAATCCGTTGCAATACTCGATGACCCGTCCAACGCTTTCCAGCGGACTTGCCGGATGGTCAATGATATTATTGCAATTCGATATAACTTTCGTGCCTCTTCGTGCCGTAAAGGGACAAGTCTTAGCAGACTTCCTCGCAACACACCCTTTACCGGCAGAATCGCCTCTCAATGATGACTTGCCAGATGAACAAATAATGAACCTAGAAGACCCTGATGATCGACGTTGGGAATTATATTTCGACGGAGCATCTTCAACGACATAAAGACGAAGAATCGCAAGTGATAGTGCTCGTAAGGCAGGGATCGGACTAATCTTTATAACACCGGAGCGGGGATGTTGAGATACTCCTACCACTCGACGAGCCGTGTACAAACAACGAAGCGGAATACGAAGCCCTCATAACGGGACCGGAATTAACTATTCGAATGGGTATAACAGACATCAACATCTACGGGGATTCGCAATTAATCATTCAACAGATCGCCGGACAATACAGAATTTTAAAACCAAGACTCGAGCAATACTTCCAGTATGCCATACAGCTGTTGGAACAAATTCCGAATGTGACAATCTACAAAATTCCCAGAAAAGAAAACGCTTTAGCGGATGCGCTAGCTCGTCTCGCAAAAGAATTTGCTCGTTTGCAAGATGAATCGATGGAAGTGTCGGTTCACGGACGTCGTGTCCTATCACAGCTCGACATAGACACGATACACAAATCAGAAAAGGAAAAAGGATCAATCGCAGCAGTGACAAAAAATACAGAAGATTGGCGACAACCATTAATAGATTACCTGCAAACAGGAAAACTACCAGATGGTAGGTCGTTAGCCCATCAGATCAAGAAAAGAACTCTGTCTTATACATTAATAAACAACACATTATACAGAAGGTCTTTTGATCAGATGTGGCTAAGATGCCTAAGCGGGACCGAGGCCCGTGAAATTGTTAAAGAGATACGTTCAGGACTCTGTGGCGCTCACTCGACGGGTCCAAAGATGAAAATGAAAATTAAAAGACTAGGGTACTACCGGCCCTCGATGATGACCGACCGCATGAAAATCGGCAAGAGCCGTCATCGCTGCCAAGTGCACGGAGTGGTTCTACACCAACCTCCAAATGTGCTACATCCGACGATCGCATCGCGGCCATTCGAATGTCGGGGCACGGATATAGTGGGTCCAATAGAACCACCGTCGTCAAAAGGACATCGCTTCATTCTTGCGGCTACGCATTACTTTTCCAAGTGGGCAGAGGCGGCTCCACTCGGAGAAGTGAAGGCACACCACGTGCTACGCTTTTTAAGAACCAAGTTGTCTACCGTTTCGGGTGCCGCGCAGATCATCTCGGATAATGGGTCGGCATTCGAAGCACGTAAATCAACAATTTTGTCGAAGACACGGAATCGACCGGCGCTATTCAACAATTTACTACCCGAGAGCAAACGGCCTCGTCGAGGCTTTTAATAAAACTCTCGTTCAAATTTTAAAGAAAACCTTGGACGATAATAAGAGAAATTGGCACGAGAAGTTGTTAGAAGCCTTATGGGCCTACCGGACAACCTTCGTAACTCCTACTCAAGCTACACCTTACGCTCCGGTGTATGGGTCCGAGGCAGATGTTACCCTTAGATGTCCGACTTCCTTCACTCGGATTGTCAGCTTGCAAACAAACTCACGACGAAGAGAATGCCGGATTACGACTAGAAGAATCGGAAAGCCCGGAAGGGAAGAGACTTGCAGCGCAGCGAGAATTTAGAACTATACCAAGCTAAGATGGTTCAAGCCCATGACAGATCGGGTCCGCCCAAGAGCCTTTAAGGTTGGTGACTTAGTTCTCGTTCTCAAAAGACCTATTCTCGCACACCGCAAGATAGGAGGAAAATTTGAACCCACTTGGGAAGGACCGCTTGTGGTCGAGACAAGTCTACTCGGGAGGCTCTTACCGCCTAGTGAACCGCCAAGGAGAACGACATATGCTTCCGATCAATGGACGATACTTGAAAAAGTATTACGCTACCCGATGTTTCGAAGGAGTGAATTTTCCATCCCTAGAAGCACGGGTGAAGTAATTACTTATGACTCGGGTCCGAACCCAAAAATAACAAAAAATGTGCTAAAATAAATAAAATCATGATAATAAAGTTTTCTTTGTTTTCTCTCTTCCAAATCAAAATCTTTTTCCTGATCTTATCCCATTTCATTCCTGTTGAATTGAAAATACAAAAGAAATAAAAAATTTTTGTCTTTAATAAACATTTTCTTAATGTTCTTGTTCTTAGCACAGCCCCTGATCCTTTTCCTTGTCTCTTCGCAGGGAAATGTCGAACGGGCCGGTTGGTCCCGAACTTTAAGAATGGCGTAAGCCTTGCACTCGATGAAAAGAGGGTGAAAGATGGAGCGATAATCGAGATTGACTCGGATTTCGCACCAGCAGGCCTACAATGACGAGGAAAGTGACCGGGTCCCGCTGATCGAGAAGAACCGCCCGGCAGACAAGTGATGAAAGTGGGTGGCCTGTGCCACCAATCCGAAGAAGAAGAAAAGAAAGGCAAACACCGAAGAAGATAAGAAAATGAAGTCCGTAGTCGCTACAGCAGAGGGCGAGCTTGTCGGCCGCGCCCACGTACGTTCAAGAAGTTCGAAGAGCTACTCTCACGACAACGCAACGAAGAAATAAGAATCGCCGTATCCGTAAGATGTTAACCAAACTAGCCGCGGACCAGCGCGACGAGACAGCTTGCTAATGCCGCACATACACTTCAAGGACACCGGTTCACCAGAACTCCGAAGAAAGGAGGCCAGCTCCTAGGATAACGAAAGAACCAGGGAAATCTCACAAAGACCGAAGAAAGAAGGCTACCACGCCACCGGATAGAACCACCGCAACGCATGACCTTGTTGCGAAGCAACCCCGGGGATGTCCCGACAAGCATCATCCCCGAGGAGCCGAGGTATGCGGGAGAACGTGAAGGGATTGAACCGTATATCCCACAATATGTCACTGTGCCTCGCCATCCGCAGATCATTCCGAATACGAGCTGGAGAGAATGCGGAATGTTGAAAAGAAAACCTTCGAATACTTCGAGAGAATTAGAGGCGGAAGAATCAATATACCTGGAGGGCCTCGAACTACATACGTACGTATTCTCGTAGTATGAACAACAACAAATCGTGGATTGCATCCGGATTTGAAAAGAATGGCCGAGCAGGCCGCCTAAGGGAAAACACATACTCGTAACCCCGGAGATGGATGCCAGGGAAGGGAAGAATCACAATACAATGTGGATGCTGTTACAACTTTGCGGAGGACAGGAAGGGAAACCCACCGGGAATACTCCGTCATGGGCAAGTGGATCCGATGCCATTAGTCATCAAGAGAATGGTAAAAAGATTGATAACATGGAGGGTACTGCCAGCAGATTGCATACCCAATAGCTGCATTATTAACATCTACAAGCAGGGTGACTGTATACCCCCGCACATAGATCACCATGACTTTGTCAGACCTTTCTGCACAGTTTCTTTTCTGAACGAGTGTAATATCATGTTCGGATCTGACCTCCGGATAGCAGCCCGGAGTGAGTTCCGAGGGCCGAGCAAAGATACCATTACCGGTAGGTTCCGTCATGATACCGAAGGGCAACGGAGCGGATGTCGCTAAGCATTGCATACCGTGGGTACCAGTGAAGCGGATCTCGGCTACGTTCGTAAGGATGGACGACGAGAAA
>JAKZJZ010001893.1:0-23048 GCA_022702705.1 Papilionanthe hookeriana x Papilionanthe teres
TATGAACGTGAATCTTTAATATATATTGAACATTAGAAGAGCGTCTACACAAAATTTGAGGAAATCCAACATCAAAGATATAGAGGAGGGCAACTAAGGAAGCTCACAGGCGGAAGGCCAAGAGCTCAAAGAGAGAAGATCAAGAGTCCGCAGAAGAAAAACCAAAGGTTCATCAACGGGAGGTTAAAGGTCAACACAAAAAGGCTAAGCATTCGCCATCAAAGTATTGAAAAGAACTGTCGGACCAGATGCAATCCCCCTAAGTCGGATTTGAAAGCCGATCACGCGAAGGCTGCCCGACCAAAAGCTAGAAGTCTATCGGGCCGAGCGAGGACATCAATATACCTCTTGACATAATCCGACTCAAGAAAGCATTCAACACCGGTAGCTATCCCACAAATGCCCCTGAAGATTTCTCATTCGGGGATAAGAGCTAATAGTCGCGTAATTACACAAAACACTCGAAGGATTGTCTCATAGAGGAGTAAGCTACACGTCGGATTACAGTGATTTATTCTCTGCCAGATAGCTTAACATTGCTCTGCCGATAGTAGCTCCTTACCCAAGGATCATGATGGGACAACCAGGCTAGCATAGCTGACCGATTCGAGTCTCATTAACCAGAAGACCATCATGAGCAGACCGGCCACCCCAATTCAGAGAAGGCGAACGAGTAGGTCTCACCGAACTATGAAAGACTACCATCGGAACTGCTATTTGGGTGCAGTTGGAAGCTTAGGACTGCTGTAAATTGTTGTTTATGACTTGAAATTGCTGTTTGGAGTACTTTAAAGCTATACGAGAGCTGTGAGAATGGTAGAATTGCTGTTTGGGTGCTATAGGAGGCTTAGGACTGCTGTAGGTTGTTGTTTATGGCTTGAAATTGCTGTTTGGAGTACTTGAAATCTATAGGAGAGTTGTGAGAATGGTAGAATTGCTGTTTGGATGCTCAAGGAGCTTATGACTGTTGTAGGTTTTTGTTTATGGCTTGAAATTGCTGTTTGGAGTACTTGAAAGCTATAGGAGAGCTGCGAGAATGGTAGAATTGTTGTTTGGGTGCTGTAGGAGGTTTAGGACTGCTGTAGGTCGTTGTTTATGGCTTGAAATTGCTGTTTGAAGTACTTGAAAGCTGTAGGAGAGCTGTGAGAATGGTAGAATTGCTGTTGGGAGCTGTTGAAAGCTTAGGATTGCTGTTCAGAGGCTTAGAGTGTTGTTTAGTGCTATAGGAGGCTTAGGATTGTTATCCGGAAGCTTAGGACTGCTGTTGGGAGTCGTAGGAAGCCTTAGGATCCCAGTGGGAAGTTCCTAACTGCTGTCCAGAGCCGTAGAAAGCCTTATGATCCTTGTTGAAAGCTACTAGTTGGTGTCCGGAGTCTGAGGAAGCCTTAGGATTCCTGTTGGAGGTTCCTAGCCGCTGTCCAAAGTTGTAAAAAGTCATTTTTTCCACTGTTTTGGGGTTTCATTTGATTATTATTTAAATGCTTTTAGGCCCGATTCACTTGCTTTCCTATCTTTTTTCGTTTTTCCTAGTTTTGGAAATGGGTCGACCTTTTCCGTTATCTTATTTATTTGTTATAATGGTTAAGTCACAATGAGAATTTTTGATTTAATTATTTGGAAGACAATTAAAAATACATGAGAATTAGCTAGGAAGCACTTAATAGTTCGCTCCAAAGATCAATTTAAGCACACGATGAAGCATAAACTTGCTTAGAATTTAGGAGCATACCTTAGGTGAGAGTTCATCTAACAAATTTTTAGTGCGAAGCTTCCAGATTTTAGAAGCACTGCACTAGGTGAGAGTTCATCCACCAAATTTTCAGTTTAGACTTCCAAGATTTTAGGAGCACACCCTAGGTGAGAGTTCATCCACCTAATTTTCAGTGTAAGCTTCCTAGATTTTAGGAGCACACCTTAGATGAGGGTTCGTCTACCTGATTTTCGGTGTAAACTTCTTATTAGATTTTAGGAGCACACCCAATCTGAGAGTTCAACTACCTAATTTTCGAATGAATAATGAAACTAGACAATCGACCCTAATTCACAAACGATTACGACACTAAACATGAGGAAGCACCGAGATGTGGTTCGCGCTTTCTTAATTAAATCAATAATGAAATTCTCGTCATGATTTAACATACAGTAAAACCCAATGCACCTGGATTTGAGCTCTAAAATTACGCTCAGACCATCTTGGCAATTGAGGACATTTGTTTCGCCACATGGATCATCGGACTGGTTTAAGCCAGAGGTCTAGGTGACTACGACAATGATGATAATGCTAATGTGTGCTAAACGAGAGATACAATGCAAGAATTTTTAGAATAGTATCTGCTACCTCAAAGATCTTTAATAAGGGAGAGGAAATGATCGATGCTATTATTCGCAGACTCTTGGTGAGATTGTTTCAACTGACGTTCTTAGGTCGCAGGTAGTTCAGCCGATTAAAGTAGTCAAGCTTGTGAACTATACTTAGTTTACAAAATATTCGCAAAAATAAAATAAAAATGTATTAACTACGATTAACAAGAATTCTGCGTAAAAAACTTAATGAGCTTTTGCATGAAAATCAAAAAATTCTTTTAGTCACTTAGATTTGAGGTTAAGAATTGCCCTCCGTGGATTGTCGGGTTGGTAGCGCTTGTCCAAGGTCGGGTAGCACACAATCCAGCTCTGAGTCCCCACCTTTACCGATGTCTTAAACCTATCATCGGTCTTCTATATATGGTCACGGGTATTCTTTACTTTGCTTGTTCATGTTTTGTTACGAATCATTTTGCCGCTTTCACACTAAAATTCCTGTTTCCTTTAACATATTTTATTTACTCGCAATTTATTTACTCTGCATGCGAAACGACGAAAACCAAGAACAAAGTCGAAACCAAAATGACGACGACAACAAACAAAACCAAAAACATTGCAACACACTTAGGTAAAAATCATTTAAACCCTTAGAGATTATAGGTACTACTTCGACCAAGAAGTTTGGAGCTCACTCGGTGGGCGACACAACGATGAGCTTGGATCGAACCGCGAGAAAACTATTTCATCAGTCTAAATAACGACCCAGTAGGACTTAGGAGGTAGCTCGCCGACGTGGCGTAAAACCTCACACCTTCTTTAGGCTCATGTGCAACCATGTTGTGCAGCGTAAGTCCTGACTCGCTTTAGGCTCCAAGGTTGTCGTGTGATATGACGTAAACCCTCCTATCTCCGCAGCTATTTACATAATCAGATATTATGCAAGTGTAACTCCCAAATAGTAAAATTGACATGATCAAACACTTTATTAACATCATCTCCAAAACACAGCCACACAATATAATAGTTCGGGAAGTCACTGAGGGTTTTCCTCAGGATCTGTGATGTCCCCTAAATATTCCTTCGCTTTGGACTCTACAAAATAATAGTTCGGGAAGTCACTCACACTTACTTTTCCACGTTCTATCGTGAAAACCTAACCTTAAATTCTTGTAACATGCTCTCGATAATTATCGAAGTTTTCACAGTGACGCTCATTTATTTGAGATGTACTTAATTATAAAGGACTCGCTCTATAGGAAGCTTGAAGCTCGGAGTAAAATAAACTCTATCTAAACTTTGTATTAGGTATGATAATATATCGGTCGTACACATAAAAAAGCGTTCGTAGGCGAAACGGATATCGTAAACTCGATAATTTGTATGGCTAGGTCACACGCACAGGATACACTTATCTTTCGAGGTGGTGTATTATTTGTGGTATCAGGAACGATTATACAAATTATTTGGCAAATAAGATTTATTCGGTCTTATTTTCCAAAAATTAGGACACCACTATTTTCAAAACCAAAATTACATATATTTTACATTAAATTAAATTTAAAAATTATTTTCGAAATGAAAAAATTGACCAGACAACATGCTAATTAATTAAAATTATTTAATTAATAACTATCGACATGTTAACTAATTTAATTATTTAAGTACTAACATTTTAATTAATATTTAGTGAATAATTGAAATTACTTAATTAATTAAAATTTTTTTAAAGTAAAGGTTTTATTAAATTAAAGTTTTAATTGATCTAAAATTTTTATAAGTTTATTAAAGCTTTTTGGATTAATCAAATTTTCAATTAATTTAATAAAATTTTGATTAATTCATTAATTAGTATTTTAATAATTTTATTTAATATTTTATTAAATTATTTATATATTTATTGATATGTTTAAATAATTTAAGCTTTTAATTTTACTATTATAATTTAATTAAATGATTAATATTTTATTTCAATAATTATGGTTTAATTGATTAATTATTAAGTTAATTAAGTTTATTTATAATAAAATGAGTAGTTATGAGTTAATTGAATTCATTTAGGTTCCATTTAAATAATTAATGCTTTAATTAGATGATTATTAGTTTAATTAAGTATTTTATTAATTGGTTGAATTTATGTTATTTTATAATTCGAATAATTTATTAATGAGTTAATTAAGCAAGTTTATGATATTAATGGCTTAATTTGGTTCAACCAATGATAATTAAATAATTTAAGGTTTTAGATAATAGCTCCAAAAAATATGTTATTAAAAAAGATAAAAAATAATTTTTATATTTTTGATATTTTGAAAACAAGCCTGATGTGTTTTAAAAATAAAATAAAAATAAAACAATAAATGAATAAAGAAATACTATTTTTTGGTTTATTTTCTGTTTTTTGAATTCAAAATAAAAAAACAGAAAACAAAAAGTGGCCCCAAATAGGACCAAAGATTAGCACGAATGCGAGAGGTTAAAGTCATAGATATTTAGATCCTACACGAAGCTGGTGATGAAAGAAATTAGCAAACAAAACATCAAGTATCCGAAACAGGCTTATAAATCCAAGAGAGTGATGGTCTTCAAGGAAAGCAATTTAGTGTGGATCCTACTAAACACGAAAAGATTTCACACATGCTCATTTAGAAAGCTCAAGCCAATAGAAGATGATCCATTCAGAGTTATTAGAAAGATTAATATAAGATTGATCTGCCAAGAGAATATAATATTTTTGCTATCCTACTATGAGGAACTAGGTGCTTCCAATGATGAAGCTGAAGCCCCTCACATCCGAAGAGGATGACATGGGTTTGGAACATCCTATTCCACAGGAGACTAAGGGCTACAATTCGAGAGAACCTGAACCAATTTTTTGCCAACCCAACTGGGTTGGCCAGATCTTTAAGGATTTTGATAAATTGCTTTATTTAGAATTAGGGCATCTTAAATAGTTATATTATATATAATTTTTTGTGGATTGGTTTGGGAGTAGTTTGCTTTTGATTTATATTCTTTGGAGACTATTTCCTCTATTTTATCATATTCGATGTGATATAATATATTCTTCTTCAAATGATGAGTCTATATCTTGAAGAGATTGAGCGGTGAATCTTTCCCATCATTCATATCTCGACAAAAGTGAAGTTGATTGGTTTTTCTCCAATTTTATTGTTCAAGGCCGGGTTACCACCTTATTATTCAAAGCCATGATACCACCGTCGGCCACATTCTTCTAAAAGGAATGCTCCCTTCTCATGATCCACAAAAGTTTTTTTTATTAGTTTCTATTGACTTCATAAGCGCATGTCTCGTGTTATATTCAAAACTAACTTTTAAAGTTAAATTATCTTATAATTTTTGGGAATTTATTTGGAATGAATAGATTTAAATAATTTATTTTCTGATTTACACACACACACAGAGACAGACATACATACATACACACATATAATTTTATTTAGTGATCATTTTTCTAATTGTCTCAACAGTATGATCTTCAAAGTTATGTATGTTTGCCAGTTCATTGATTCCAAATTTTCAATGTTCTGAGGGTAGCATAGTTTTCATGTGATGGCAAAAAAGAGTGCGAAAAAATAATAATGTCCAAACGGGTGTTATGCAAACGACCATTTTTTTTCTTCTGCAACATTATTTTTTGAGGGGTGTTTATGAAAAGTCATAAAAAAATAATGCATTCCTTCTAGAAAAATCAATAATTGAATGAAGTGATATTTTGCATCGTCTGACCTAACATTTTTAATTTCAACTCCAAATTAATTTTGAATCATCGAGTGAAAGTAAAGGTTAATGCAACTAGCATTATATATTTTTTAATATAAATATTCATACGGCCCTATGCAAATAATCAATCCACGAGACAAGCCACCGAACTCTTAAATGTTGGGAATGGTGGCTGGACCCTATATATCACGAATTAATTCAAATAGATAACAGCTTCTCTAATTATTAATAGGAAAGGCTATGAGCCAGTTCAAAAAATCATATTACAAATATATGACGTTTAATCGTTTGAAATGTGAAGGAAACACCCTTATAAGAACTAGGAAATAGCGCAAAGACCAAAGTAGTGGAGCCAAAATGTCATCCTTATTTGAAGAGCAAAGAAGAGATAAATACAACCTACTCTCGACTCCATTTGAAGTACTAGCTACTTCAATATGGTAGAGTACAACACTTTAAGTAGCATGTACAAAGTTACTAGTTGAATTTTGTTCTCTTTTGAGTTTTGGATTTCTGTTTGAGTTTTGGATTGAAACTAGGTATATTGGCTAAGTCTCAAATTTAAAAAATTATGTAAATTAAAAATATTGTATAAATTATAAAGTGCAAAGTAAGAAAAAATATATTAATAATCTAGCCATATTATCACATCAAAAAATAATATAACATTCAAAACAAGAATAAAAAGGTAATAAATTACACAAAATAAGAAGTAAAATGTTAATTCTTAATATCAAATTATGAAGTAAAATGTGTTATACAAACACCAAACTATCAAAGTTAGCTAATATGCCAAAATAAAATACTAAAATATTAAAATATAACGCTCAAAATAAATTTAACATAAGTCTTCTTCTCCCACTTATATTGTCCCCTATTTAGGTATGGATATGTTAAGTCATCAACATTTAATTTTAAAATTTAAAAGTCAATTTACTCTCGGCACCAAATAGATTTTCATTAGAATCATTGGTAGAATAAATAGCTTATCTTGCTCCCTATCCTCAACCATATCCAAATTCTCCCATTCTTCATTATCTTTAAGCTCAATCATCTTCCTTCTTTTTTTTCTAACGAATAAATTGTCAATAAAAATATTAATGAAAATAAAAATTATATTTATATTTAGAACTTCAACTATAAAAAATTTTATAGATATATTTTTTCTTTATTTCTTATATTTATTGTATGGGGTGTTAATATTGATAGATGAGATATATTGAAATTATTTTCAAATTTACTTTAAAAACATTGTAGATAGCCTAACAAATTTGAGGCACTTTTTTGAGGCTAAGCGTTAATTAGTCTAGATGAGGCATATGCCTCACCCTGGGACATTGAGGCATAAATCTCATCGCAATGTTGTGTAAGAAATGTTGAGGCGAACCTCAATGTGCACACATATTGCATAAGTTTAAATAACGCTATTGCCAACTTTGGTAAAGAATCATTACAAAGGGCAAGAAAAAGTACCACATAAATATCACCAAACCCTGTAACAGTAGCAAGCGAATCATTGGCCACAATAATTTTACTACTGTGATAGATATCTCCTAACCCTATAAAGGTAGCAAGAGAACCATTTGCCAAAATAAATTTTCTACTGTTAAGGCATGAAGATCAAGTGTAATCTGATTATAAAAATAATGGGCAATATGGAAACTTCAAAAAAAAAAAAAAATCAACAATAATATCCTCAAGATAATTAAAAACACAAGAACTTCCAATACCTGAAATATAGGTGCATCAGGATCTTTATTTACAGCCACAATGACCTTCGAATCCCTCATTCCAGCCAAGTGTTGGATGGCTCCTGAAACTCCAAAAGCCATGTAAAGTTCAGGAGCAACGATTTTTCCAGTTTGACCAATCTGAAAAATGATCCCCATAAGTAAAAAGGAAAATAAAATAAAATTGAATTGGTGACAACATCATAAGATTTCCGCAATGTCATAGTGACGAGAGAATATGAACGCTAGAAAATAATACATCACAAACTTATTTACAAAATTTTTTACTGTAACTTATGAATGCAAAGGTAGATGGGAAAAAATGAAGAGGTAATTACATAACAGGATTGTTAAAATGACATAAAGATGACAAAATCATAAATGATAGAAATGAATAAATTAGAAACTTATTTTACAGAAGCATTTAGCTAAAGCACAAATCCCGCAATTTTTTGCTACCAAAAATGATGATGGTATATCAAACTAGTAATGACATGGGAGCTTCCCACAGAACCCCTGTCGTGTTCCCTGCTACAGTACCGGGAAACATCTGCCATCTCTGCTACAGTACCACAAACTGTAGCGCGGAATCACAGCTAGGACCAGTCCAGAAGGGCTAATCAACCCTTCCTTAATGTGGAGTTCGCTCATATTTAGAGTGAGGTCCACTCCTATTTACCCTAAGTATATAAATATGTTATTTTTCTTTTAGGGCATTTTTTGGCGTGTGCATTCTGTCGGGACAACCATTGGCGTCCTCTTTCTCTGCTCTAGAGCTATATCCAAAGGCCGATGGTGCTCCAACCGTAAGCTTTTTCGAGGCAGTGATCACTTTCCAAGAAATCGAGTGATGCTCAGTGCTGTAGCTCGTTCTCATGAAGGTATTTATCTTCTGACATTTCCATCGTCCACATTCCTCACCTCATTGCCGCTGCAGCTTTTCCTCGCTGTCGGAACCACCATACAACATTTTGACTGTTTTCCTGCAACTCTAACCGCCAATCACCAACCACCAACAACCACCTATTCCACTTGCACCTGTTGTCGTCCCTTCTAGTCACCTCCCACCTTATTGACACTCATTCCAACTACCTGTCTTCGCTATCCAATCATCCCCTCGCTACCGCAACGACGCGACAACCCTCCTTTGCTATCCCACAATCCCACGCATTCCCCACCGTTGCTGCTGTCATTTCCCAGCCTCCTCAACCATCACTCCATAACCTTCCCAACGCTATCGTCTCTATAGCTAAAATACATTCAAGAGAACATCCAAGTCGACCCTACTTGAGGAGACATTAGTTCAAAGAGAAGAACAGGCTAAACCAATTTGCATTCCCAAATATGTCCCAGTTAAGAAGAGTTTCAAGTGTCGAGGATCTGGGCATATTGAATTTGATTGTAAAACCAGGTAAATAATATATTTCACTAACCAAAGAGTTATTGAAGAAATGAGTAATGACACGGTAGACATTGAAAATTTTGAGGGCACAAATGAGAAGTACGTTATTCAAACCGATGAGCGAGAAAACCACTTAGTTAAAACTGAGGCCATGAGAGAGGCTCCAACGGAATTAACATTGGTGGTCCAAGACATTTCTAAGTCCGATGAACCGACACCAATCACATGGCAAACCTTAAATAAGATAATTCTAGATTTTTCAAATATATAATTTACTTTTTGAATTGCCTTTATTGAGTAAGGTCCAACATGTTAAAAATGAGATTGCTTTGTGCTACTTCTGGAAGACTACATGTAGTTACTCAGATATTAAATTCAATTTAGCAGTACACCCACCGACAGATTCCAGACAAGAGGGATAAAATACAACTTTGAGAATTATCTTAGAAGCTTAGTGAGGAAGAAAATTTTTACAATGAGATCCAGTTCCTACCAGAGAAGAAAAAGATGCCTCTCCTAAGTGGTTGCTAGTTAGAGTTACTCATCCTGCCATAAATTTTGTTTCAAAGTTGAATCCTCCTTAAATACTTGTTTATCAGATACACTTGAGCTGGTAAATGAAGTGGAAGAAGTCAATCACAGCTTTGATGGCTCGAGGCTCAATTCGTGAGGATATCTATCCACGCATAGTTCCAATTATGATTATGCCAAAAGAGAATAAATGTTTATTCTATCAGAATGTTCTTTGAAAAGTCGATACCAACATGATTGGCTTAACAATTGATTACAACGTTCCTATCACTTTAAACATGACCTACCTAACACTATATTACAAGGAGCCAGAAGCTTCAACTGATGAGGTTGAAGCTGCCACAACTTCGGGAGATTGGCGCGAGAGCTTCCTGCAGAACCCCTGTCATATTCCCTACTATAGTACCGATGTATCTGCTATCCTCGCTACAGTACTGCAAACAATAGTGAGAGATCGTGGCTTGGACCGGTTCAGGAGGGCCAGTAAACCTTCCTTTAAGCGGATTTCCCTACTATTTGGAGTGGAGTCGACTTCTAATTACCCTAAGTATATAGATATATTTTTTTCGTTTTAGGGCAGTTTTGGGGTGTGTTTTCTATCGAGAAAGTCATCGGTATCATCTCTCTCTCTCTAGGGTTGTATCCAAAGCTGGTGGTGCTCCCGATGTACCTCGTCCGAGGTGGTTGTCACCTTCTAAGGGATCAAGTGGTGCACCAATTGTAGCTCTTTCTCATGAGGATATTTATCTCCGACTTTTAAATCCTCCGCATTCCTCCCCTAACTACCAATTGCCTTTCCTTGTCGTTGAAAGCCACCAAAGAGCATTCTTACTATCTTCTTGCAACTCTAGCCACTAGCCACCACCTCCACATATTGTTGCCCTTTCCAGTCATCTCCCGCCTTGCTGCCATTCATTCCAGTCGCCCATCTTTGCTGTTCAGCCATCCCCTCTGTTGCCGCAGCCCAAGCACAGCCCTCCCTTTGCTGACTCGTAATCCTACACATTCCCAATTGTTGTTGCCATCCGGACAGCCGTTCCTAGATGTTTTCCTACCATTCCAGCCACCAGAACCACTCTCTCCGCAACCTAACCGCTATCCCAGCATTTCCCAGACTCCCCGACCACCACTCCTTTCCTTCCCACACATCACTACCTCAAGAACCTGCACCCAACCTCATTCCCGCTTGCTGCCATCATCCAGAACAGCTGTTCAACCTCATTATCCACAGTTTGCTTGCTCTCCAGAACCCGGAAAACCGGTACCTTGTTGTTTTCCGTTGGCAGACCAGCACGTCCACCATCTCACCACCTTTCAACTTCTCATTGATCACCACCGCTGCCCAGAGATCCACA
This sequence comes from Papilionanthe hookeriana x Papilionanthe teres, assembly GCA_022702705.1. NCBI lineage: Eukaryota > Viridiplantae > Streptophyta > Magnoliopsida > Asparagales > Orchidaceae > Papilionanthe > Papilionanthe hookeriana x Papilionanthe teres. The sequence continues at coordinate 11,064 of JAKZJZ010001893.1, forward strand.
TACGTTAGAGTTTGTGTTGTCATTTATTGTTATTTCTTATTCAGCGTATCATTGTGTCATATTCATTATAATTTTCTTTTTGAGTGTGTTTAGTTGTAACCACCTATTTGCTTTCAGTAATAATATTGATTTTTTTATTGTTATTTGGGTTAACTTCGGTATCAATTGCAGTACTTCAACAATTTCCAAACATTTAAAGCAAAGGGGTCCTTATGAAAGATTTCATGCTTTTGATTTCCTTGTTCCGTTTTGAAGCCATGCTGTTTGTTAAGTGCGACAAAATCCACAAGGTTACAAGAAATACGGGTTGCATATAAGAATTAGATGTGAAGTTGCAAAAAAAATTAATCCATAAGTAAGTTTTCTTAAGATGACAATCATAAAATACAGTCAACTATTTGGCATCTAAATTATACAATGAATGAATTTCTGTCTGGCCTATTTATTCATTTAACATCAGCAGAAAGCCTCAACAGAGTAATCATCCAATTTACACCTAAAAACTGTGGGACAATCTACCCTGTCCAAACATTCTTTCATGCGTCATCTTAAAAAGATATTTAAAACTTTTGTTCAACATTCTGCGCCAAAAGAAATTTAGTTTATTACAGAATTATTATAACTCATAACTAAAATTTATGGCGGGCATAAAGGGAAAACGGCATAAGTTTACAACTCTGTCTGGCCTGGCATCCAAGCTTTGCCCATTGAGTCATGATTTCTATTACAATAACATTTCGGAACAATTTTCTTTGACCACTCCCTTTACATTAATTTCCATTCGAAGAAAAATAGCCAAATATCCTACATGCTACCACTAAGTAATCAAGCAAGAAACCTCAGGTAAATCAAAGAAAAGAAGGATTTAAACAATGCAATTCTTATGGAAACTGTGGATCAAAGAAGTTATGTAATAAGTCCAAAAGCCTAAAAGTATTAATCAAGTTATTTATCACACAAAAATATTCAAAAACCATAATTGGTAATAGCCATGAAAAAGACTAATTAGACGAGAAAAAATATGGCGTGATGGCAATCATCGTAACAGGCTATTACTATAAAGATCAAGCACTCGTAATGCAATTATATCAAAAAAAGAGTTTGCAAGAGATTGTCCACAGGAAGACCATTTGTTTAAAGGAGCATTTGCATACATACCACCCAATTCCTATATAATTACATATCTGACAACTAAACTTTGATTTTTTACATTAATACCACCCAAATCATTCATATCACATCAACAATACCACATATTTAATATTTTAAAAAGGGAAATACGCTTTTTCATGCATAAGGTGACTGATTCAGAAGCTAGTTGTTTCCAAAATACCGTGGAATCCCGCAATTTATGGTGGTGCTTGGCTGTGTCCCAAGTTTACGTTAAATAGGATTTAATAAATCCGATAAATATGGATTTATCAAATCCATATTTGATGGAGACACGCTAGCCAATCACAACGGAATAACTCCAATAAATCCTCATGTGAATCGGATTTAATAAATTCGGATTTACGTCAAAAAAATAGACAGGAACCAGAGATTATATGATTTAATAGAGCTTAGGATTTAGATTTCAATTTTTTGGTGTTTGGTTGGACTTATGTTAAATCCATTGCTAAATCCGGTTAAAAGTACGCGATCAAGCACCCTCAAATGGAATCGCAGTAAGGTCCTATGATTCAAGATCGGGAAGGGGAGCGCCCAATTCATACTTTCAACACTTTTTTTTTTAATTTCTTTCCTTTCCTTTTTCTTTCTATTTACGGGTTTTCTTATTTCAGTATTTTTAATTAGGATTCTTGCTATTATAAAACTATTTATGTGTGGTTTTTTGCAGTTTAGGGGACTTTTGTTGAATTAGTTTATTCTGGAGATTGTATCCCTATTTCTGCTCTAACGAGTGTTGCATTCTCTTCCTTTTGCAAGTGGTGCATTTGTAACATGCTCAAAAACATGTGGTGAAACATCCTCGCTATCCGTACCTCAAAATTCACCGCTCAACCCTCTGTTCCCAACCGGACAGCCAACAAACTTCTTCGATTTGCTATCCAACAGAAGATTTCACCCTCGATACCTTTCCAAATGCCGTCAATCCTCTGTTTTCAGTCGGGCAACTATCTTTGCTCGCTGCTACTGCAGTTCAAGAAAGGGGCTGTTCAGGTGCAGAAAACTGTTGTTTACCTTGCTCCTGATTTGCTGCCCTGCCATCATCCACACCGCAATTTCAGCCGACATTCCTCCTCTCACTTCTATCACCCTTCCTATCACCTACCTACCTCTTTCTCGTGTTCTTAAACGCCATCTATGAGACATATAACGATATCAATTTATATCAGAGCGCAGCAACCCCTAGATTTTTAAATTTTATCCTCATTGCCTCACATCAAAATACACACAATCTAAATCTGAGACTAACTCAATATCCTAACCGCTCCTACCAAAATCCCTAGCCCTAGACCCAAAATTTTTAGAACCTAATCTCTACAAAAATTTCACCCTGACGCCTATCACCAAAAACCCTAACTCTAAATTACCCTTTTCTTTTAGCCAACATTTCGGTACGAAGAACGAGACGCCAAGGCACCAAGAAGAAATTCTCAAAGAGATATTCAAGAAATCACTAGAGAAGACATGCAATGAAAAATCCTTCAATTGCAACTGAGGTTTCCTGCTTTCAATAAAAGACAATCTAGTGAGGTCAACCGTAACCACAACAATGATTCACTAGATCAAGAGAAAGTAAATCCTTTCCACCAAGCAGTTTCCAATGATAAAAAAACAAATCCTCGAAGATTTGACGTGAAATATCATACGCCAAGCCACGATCTTGAAAAAAAAGGTGAATTTATCAAATTTTGACATACGCCTAGATCGGGAAGAGTTCATTGAGTGGCTCTAAGCAACAGAACAAATCTTTGAGTACAAAGATTTTCCACCTGATATAAGGGTCCGTCAGTAGTTAGTGCATCTCTGTGGTGGAATAATCTAAAACGCCTTCAACCACGAGAATAAAAATATTAAGTTCACTACCTGGTCTAAGATGAAAAAGGACATGCATGGCAAATAGTTTCTCACATTATTGGTAGAATATGTTCATTAAACTTCACCGCTTACACCAGAGATATTCTTCTGTGGAGGAGTACACAGTGGAATTTGATCAACTCATGCTAAAATGTATTGATGGAACTAAATGAGCACACAATAACGAGGTATCTTGGAGAACTGAGGCAGTTTATCAGGAATGTGATGCAACTACATCCGTATTGGTCCCTCCTCCATACATAGACCCTAGCTTTGAAGGTGAAGAAACATCACGAGGTGACAACAACACCTTACAAACAGGGTTCAACTCTAGGATCAAACAACAAAAGCACAGCCAATAGAGCATCTCAACCGACCATGCCCGACATAAAAATTACTTCAGAGTGGAGAAAGAGTAGAAACCTCCAACACACCCAAATCCGTTCCAGTAAAGAAGTGTCACAATTGCCATGACTTTTGGCACATTGCATATGATTGCCCAAATAGGAGGTGATTTCATTCACTAAGCAAGGAGCGGTTGAAGAGATAAATACTGATATAGAAGACATTAAAGAATGTGAGGACGCAAAAGAAGAATATCAACTTTCAGCTGACGAGAGAGAGATGCTAGTGATTCAACTTGATCGTGTGAGAGAGAGTCTAAAATGATTAATATTGGTTATCCTAGAAAATAATGAGTTTGATGATCAAATATCAGAAAAGGGGCAGCCTTTGTTGAAAGTGTTTCCAGATATCTTGACTTGGAATTTATCGCATGGGTAGTTGCTAATAAGGGTGTGGTCCAACATGGCATAGATTTCATTCCAAAGTTGGTTCCTCCTGACATACTAGTTTACTAGATGAGCCCAATTAAGTACGAGAAGTGGGAGAAGCAAATTACATATTTCAATGGCTTGAGACTTGACTCGTGAGAATAAATGTCTATGTGCAATTCTAACTTAGGTTGTGCCCAAGAATGATATTTATTACTTTATTAAGATAGACTTTGTTAGAATGTATATGTTTCAGAGTTTTCTTGGATAAATAAGAGCATTAATTTTGCAGTAATTTTATCATGATGAAGGTAGATCGATTCCAAAAGTTTTAACACAAGAAGAAGCCTCCCCAGCCCAAGAGAATGACACATGGTTCCACAAAACTATGGAATCCAGTGAATTAGCAAATTGCTTGGAAGGACTCGTGATCGCAATCAACAATTATTTATTTTTTTCCTTTCTTTTTTTGGCTTTTCATAATTCATTATTTCTAATTAGGATTATTGCTATTATGAAACTTTTAGAAGAAATGATTGTACAAAACCTAATATAAACCATCATAACATTGGCTTGAATAAGGCATTAAAACATTTTACAAGTAAACTCCTAAATTTCTTCAATTATTATTTTCTTTTTACAAATAGGACCCTAAATAAGGTCTAATTTTCAAACTCCCTCCCAAGATGGGCAAAAGATATCCACTGAGCCAAACTTGTCACATAACCTAGATAAATCTAATGAACTAAGTCTTTTAGTGAGGCAGTCAACTACTTGCTCTCTAGTGGCTGCATGGCTTGGGTCCGATGACTTTGTTATTTAGATTTTCCTTGATGAAGAATCTACAAATCTCTACATGACTGGTTCTATCATGTTGTATGGGGTTGTTGGCAACGCTGAGTGCTGACTTATTGTCACACCATTATTCATTTGAGCTCCTTGGTCCACCTTGAGCTCGACCAACGTGACTCTCAACCACATCATCTCGAGAACTCTTAAGGCCATGACCTTGTTCTCCGCCTCTGATGTTGACCTTGTTACTACAGACTGTTTCTTCTTCTTCCAAGAGACCAAGTTTCCCCTTACAAACATGTATTCTGAGGTGGATCTTCTGTCACTGCACAACTTGCCCAGCCAACGCCACAAAAGCCCTCAATGTCTACATGCTCATTCTTCCTAAAGACCATAGAATTGCACCCCAGCATGTCTATTTTCGTGCGGAGATCTGGTATACAATTTCTCTGAGACCAGACCATCCCCTCAAGTCCACGGGCCACTTCAATCCCAACAAAATATACGAACTGTCCAAGATCCTTCACATTAAATTCATTGCACAATCTTACCTTTAGTTGGGCAATTCCTAGCTTATTATCACCGGTGACAATGATGTCATCAACATACACAAGTATAGTGGTGTGACCTTCATTTTGTCGAAAGAGCACTGTATGGTCTGCATTGATTTGTTGATATCTCATGTCCACCATAGCCTTTCTAAACTTGTCAAACCAGACTTAAGGAGACTGTTTCAAGCGATATAGTGACTTTATAAGCCTACACACCTTACCCACTGTCTAAACTGTATTGAATTCTGGAGGTCTCTCCATATATACCTTTCCCCAGTAACTCACCATGAACAAATGCATTCTTCACACCGAGTTGGTGTAATCTCTACCCACCATTCTATGCAAGAGAAACCAGTGTCCACACTATGGTCATCATTGATACGTGTGCAACAATTTCATCATAGTAAATGTCATATGTCTAACTGTATTCTTTCACCACTAGTCATATCTTGTACTGTTTCACATTTCCTTCTAGAGTTTATTTCACTGTGAAAATTCACTTGCACCAAAATTCCTTTTTCTCCGCTAGTAGTGCCACTATCTCCCATGTTCAATTTTTAATGAGAGTCCTAAGCTCTTCAGGTATGAATGCTTTCCACTTAAGATCTTCCTTAGCACCTCGCCAACACTTGGGTATAGAGAGTGTCCAAATATACAATGAATGCTATATGTAAATGTTACATGTTAGAATATGAAATAAAATTAGCAATGCCATGTTCCCACCCAAAACGATCGGGAAAGGATCTTCTTAAAGTTAGGGCTATGAAGAGGAATCATATCACCTAGGAGTTTTGAGTCAGAGGTGGATGGTGTAGACGTCTGAAGGCTCGGGAAAGACCAGGACAAGGGGCCAAATCATACAAGTGGCACTACAAGCAACGTTCCCTCATTTTGCTTCCTTCTCCGTGTATACACCATTAGCTCACCTTCAGCATGAATCTCACCACCTCTGGGTTCACTCTCCTCATTGTTTGGCTCTTCAACTGATTCCTCCCAAATTATAAAACAAAAGCATTGCTCCCATGTGTACCACTCTCTCACCATTGCTTGCCTCCCATGTGTACCACTCTCTCACCATTGCTACTCACCCCGCCTTACCTCATATCTCTAGTATTGGGCGAGTCAACAAAGGATGAGGTCACCTCTTGGGTGCAGTATAATTCAAATTCACTAAATGAAACAATCATGCTCATAAGCAATCTCTTCTCTATTGAGCTCCAACAGACATACCCTTTTGGGTTGCATAATAACTAACAAACACACATCACATAAATCTGAAACACCCTCATGTGATTCTCGATTCCATCATTAATACTCTTTAACTTTGCACAGATGTCCCTCATCTTTCGAATGTCATCTACCGAGGATACAATCGAGTTAGGAGTAGATTAAGATGTGTGTGGTTCTCCACTAATCCTCCTCAGCATTGTCACTCTTTGGTTAGTCCCAGATCAAATATCTCTATAGTTTATTCCCTACTATAGTAGCTTCGACCCGACGCGACCAACTCATATGTAGTTGGTCCATCGAGCTTCGGATCCACATAAGAAAGATCAAGATTCACCAAAGATAGAAGCATGTATTGGGGTGGTGGCTCCCGTCGAGACCGCAGCTTTCTGTATGAGCCAGACAAGACCTTCAAAACTTCAAGATATTTCCTAGAAGCTCCAATTATTTACCTTCTACATTATCTCTGTCCCCTGACATCCTCAAACACAAGAATCCAAATCTAGATCACATACAATTTTGAGCCTTCACCTCTGTACACTACGATCACATCGTTGTCTCTAGAAGTCGTGATCTATATGCTCGCGATCGTCACCGCGATCCCATGCCCGATCTTGTTGCTCACTGGTTTCAAGTAGGAGTCGTGATCCCATGCCTTCCTAGTTAGCGCGAATGTATCGCGAGGGTTGTCGTTCGCGACTATAATCTCTTGATCCGGCGAGGGTTGTTGTTCTCAAATGTAATCTCATGATCTGATAGTTGCCTTCCTAGTTAGCATTAATCATCGTGAGATGCTTCGCTAAGACGAAATCCGATGATCTTAATGATCAAACAGGCTATGATAGCTAGGCTCTAATACCGAGAAGAATGAATTGTGCAAAACCCGATCCGCACATTAATAACATGGGTTTAAATAGGGTATTACAATGTTTTACAAATAAACCCCTAGACTTCTATTTTTATCAATGAGACCCTAAATAAGATCCAATTCTCAACACTATTTATGTGTAGCTTTTAGATGTTTAGGAGACTTTTGTTGTGTTAGTGTATTTTAGATGATGTATCTCACTTTTCTGTTAAAAGGAGTGTTAAATTTCTTCTTTTGCAAGTGATATGCCCGTATCTTGCTCAGAAACATATAGCAGAACATCCTCGCCGTCCATATCTCGCCATTCGCCACTCGACCCCTTGTTTCCCAACTGAACAACTGTTACGATCCGACCCGGTGCTTAGAATTAGCTAAGGCGGGAACTGCGATCAGACAATACTAATATTTCATTTTACTTTCCACAAAATATTTCAGAAACTTCCAATATATACAAGAGCCACTAATCCACAAAAGTCGCAATAAAATTAAACATCCGTAAACATCAACATAATCCGAAATCACATCTCACACTATAACTAAATAGTAAATGAAGTTATAGACATAAACTATAAACATATCATAACTAATACCTATCGATTGCAATCCTCCTATAAACTAAATCTCTCCCCGCCGTATATATCAACCTAAAGTTTTTTCTTCTCCTGAAAGAAGATATTAATTGCAATCATGAGTATGACTTAGTGAATAAATATGATCTAATATGCATTAAATTCTTATGCTAGGCTATACATGAACAATAAAAAGAAAATACAATTCATTTCATTAACTTTAAATTTATTCCCTCCCATTTCACTTCAAGTATTTACCGTTTCTAACCATTTTAAACGTCATAACAGGATTACCTCATAACCAAATGTATCCTAAAAAATGTGTCCGAAGGCATACTAAAAAATAAACCTGAAGGTACCCTCAAATCACCGAATGTGCACCTTTACAATTTTCTTTAACATGAACGTGTATATCAAACCCTTTCTCGATACCACTTAGGAGTAAGGTTATACGACTTAAGAATTTACCTTTCATTTCATATTGAATTTAAAATCATTTAAATGTACATTCATCAGCCTGTTATGTTTCTTTCATCCCTTATACCACAAACTTTTAATAAGCAAGGTATAACCCAAAAACTTATTTTAAACCATTTCATAAAGCAATTATTCATTTACTAAAACATTACTTTAATGCATAAAAGAAAATAATCACTCATCTTACTCTTAGATGACCTCTAAAATACTTATTACGTCACAAGTACTTCCCCTAGCACATCGACCTCCCAATCGTCCTTTAATTCAAGTGGTTTGATCAATTAAAATTAATTAGTTTATGAAAATTGTTAATATGCAATTGACAACACCTTAATTAAACCAAATTCATATAATTAACGTATAAAACCTACAAATATTTACCTTATTCCTCTCGAACGCCTTTCTTCATCTCTTCTTAAATTTCTAAGAATTTATTAGCCTTTAATTTCGGGTTAAAAGCTCTTCAATAAAAGACACTACTTTAATTTGACTTTTTATAATATTGCATAAATAAAACACACAATTTCATTAATTAGCTTAATAAAACTTATCAAACCTTAAAGTCTTTTAGTTGTATACAACTCTTCCTTTTCTCACACAAGGAATTCTTGTCACCCACCTCTCCTTAAATTTGCAACTTACTAGTTTCAATCCTAATACAATTAAACTTTCTGTTAACATTAATTAAATAATCACTCTCATATATACATATATTCTAATTAATGTAATTCATTAAAATAACTTTATAAAGCTCACTTTTAATTCCTTCGACCGGCTACCCTGGCTCACGCACGAAGGTCCGCTCCTCTGCTTCCTCTCCTGCCTTCGGTCTCTGCTCGACTGCACGAGTTTGAGCTCCCTCCTTCCTTCTTCGGTCTCGGCTCAACTCAATAGAGCAACGCACGGCTTCGACTCCTTCCTCCACGTCGCGTCCCGACCCAAAGCTCTCCTCTTCTCGATAGACCCGCAGATCGCCTCCCTCTTTTTCCTCTTCCTGGCATCGATCGTGGCTCACTCGGCATCGCAAGCCCTAATAATGTCGCTTCCCTTCAACTATGGTAGGATGTCGAACCAGGTAAGGATGCACACACTTCTTTTTCTTCTTCTTCTTCTTCTCCCTTCCTCCCCTTTGCACAATTCGACACATCACGAGTAGCCGCAACTTCCTTCTTAATTTCGACCGCAGCTAGGGCACGACAATTTCCTCTCTCGCTCGCTCGTTTGTTGAATGAGAGTAACTGTGAAAGATATATATTATGATTCCTTTGAAGGTTTACAACTCTTCTATCCAATACTCTTTATTTATTTACTTAATTAATTATTATTATTATTATTATTATTATTATTATTATTATTATTATTATTATTATTTATTTTCTGTTATTAAAACAGCCATAGAACTTCTCCGATCAGCTGTCCAACAGCAGATTTCATCACCAATACCCTTCCAAAAACTGTCATCCGAAGTTCTCTGTCGGGCAACCATCTTAGCTCGCTACTACTGCAGTTCAACAGCAGAAAAGGGCCGTTTGACCACAGGAAACTGCTGTTTCCCCACTCCAGATTTCCTGTCCCGCCGTCATCCACGCCATAATTTGAGCCGACATCCCTCTCACTTCCTCACCCTTCTTATAACATACCTACCTCTTATGTTTTTAAATATCTTCTATGAGTCATAGAACGGTAACAGTGACATACCTGCAAAAATTGAAGCTCAGGCGTTGGATATGTCATTACAAAGAAATTAAGTGGTATATTTGAAAATCTCCCTTGTTTAAAATGAAAATCTGAGAAACTTTTAACCATTACAGGATAAAAATGTTGCTATGAAATTTTCAACAGAATTACCTGAAGGTCATTTGGTACGAAGTTGGCATCAACTGCAGCTCGAGTGGCTCCAACTAAACCATAAATAAGGAATTAGTAACTCATTCCAATAAAAAAATAAGAGAAGCTAATGGTCTGGGAGCCCTGAAAATCAACATAGAGCTCTAGCCCGTACCAGTTTTGCTAGGGAAAAAAAAGAGCAGGCCCCCCAGTTAGATGGCACCAATGGGGACACATTTTTCATGTCCCATATTATACTTTGTTGCCTAATTTCCATGTCGAAACCCACGTAATAGACCTTGGGAGTACCATATTTTAAACAAGCGGAGTCATGTAACGCAAGCAAGATATTTGGGGTAAAGCCAATGATGATGAAGAAAATGGAGAGACCTAAAAAACTCACACAACACTCCAGTGACATGGTGTCAATAAAATATCTTGCATCTCCACAATGCAGAGATAACATTTCAGAAAGAATAACAAGATGAATTTAAATTTCTCTATTACTAATGCTCACTAGGATCCCCCACATATAAAAGAAGGGAAAAAAATACAACGTTTCTGGAAATCGAGAAAAAATTAATAATGCTTATTAGGATCTCCTCCATATAATAGAAAGGAAAAAAAATACAATGTTATGTAAAATTAATAGAAAAATTCATGCTAAGTCTTTTGAAAGAGTTCTTATTTCAAATAAGATTGATGGATTAAATTTTCAATAAAACACTATAAAATTTTCACCTTTATTTTGTGACTCTTCCAAATTCGAGAGAAATATTTCAATTAAGGATAGTCACTAAACATTATAAACTTAGCTTATGTTGCAGTAAGTTTGTTTTTAAATTGAGAAAATTTACGATCGCCATTTACAATGGATGGTAGGGGGACCAAGATATCATGATTTTGAAATTCCAGGTTTTCTTAGACCATAGTCTTTTGCCGCAAGAGCTTCCCATGAAATAACGATGCCCTGAAATCGCAACCCCGCAAAATATTAACCCCATGATTGCACAGTTCCCAATTCACTAACGTGATACTGTGATGTGGGATTCCTTATGATGTGGGGTGCCTGGGGGAACCTTGGACCGGTTCGGTCCAGGAGTTGGGAGGGGCGGCCGACCCTCCTAACCCTAGGTAGTGCCGCCCAAGAGTGGTTGTGTCCAAGGGTATTATATATTATCCTAGTATTATATATTTGATTTTTGAATGTTTTTAAAGTTGGTTGTGTTTGTTTTGGGACAGCCGTCGACGTCTCTCTTCACCCGACTGTATCTCGTTCTCGATGTGGTGTTTATCCTTATGATACCCTCCTCATCTCTTTCCTGCACTGGTTTCCTTCCCCTCGCCATTCCACCTTGCTGTCACCCGCAAAAAATGCTCAACCACAATTTTTCTTCATTCCAACTGCCTGCCAACCCAACCCAGCCTTCTCATCCATCCCCCTCCTTTCTCCTTGTTGTTGTCACCCAAAAGCAACCCTTCCTCCGCTCTCCATTGCTTTCGCACAGTGGTCACACCCCCCCCCCCCACTTCTCTCTTCCCCCTTACAGTCGTTAGCTTCAAAACCATAACGAACATCACCAACACCCTCCATTTGACCCTAAGGGAGTGTTTGGTTGCACTCAGAATTTTCATTAAATGGGAATTAGTAAATCTACTAAATTTGGATTTATCAAATCCATATGTCGATAAATCCATAATAGTGTTTGGCTCAGTTGAGGTTAAATACAATTATCTAGTTAGACGTGTTTTGACATTTTATTTCATAATCATATAGCAGTTGTTTTCTTCCCAAGCTAAATCCGTTAAATCTATCAAATAGTTTGATTTAAAAAATCTGGATTTACGTCCAAAAATAGACAGAACAGAGAGAAAAA
>JAKZJZ010001894.1:0-23035 GCA_022702705.1 Papilionanthe hookeriana x Papilionanthe teres
AACCTACGGTAAAGGTATCTTCATCGGCCCTCGGAACTCACCGGGCTCGCTATCCGACGGTCGGATCCAAACATGATGTTACACTCGTTCGAGGAAAGAGAGCGTGCGAAGGGCCGATAAAGTCGTGGTGATCTATGTGTGGGGGTATGCAGTCACCCTGTTTGTAGATGTTGATAATGCAACTATTGGGTATGCAATCTGCTGGCAGTACCCTCCATGTTATCAATCTCTTTACCATTCTCTTGATGACTAGTGGCATCGGATCCACTTGGCCATGACGGAGTATTCCCGGAGGGTTTCCCTTCCTGTCTTCCGCAAAGTTGTAACAGCATCCACATTGTATTGTGATTCTTCCTTTCCCTGGCATCCATCTCCGGGGTTCTGAGTAGGTATTTTCCCTTAGGCGGCCTGCTCGGCCCATTCTTTTCAAATCCCGGATACAATCCACGATTTGCTTGTTGTTCATACTACGAGAATAGGTACGTATGTAGCTCGAGGCCCTACGAGTATGTTGATCCTTCGCCTCTAATTCTCTCGATGTATTCAAAGGTTTTCTTTTCAACATTGCATTCTCTCCGGCTCGTATTCCGGAATGATCCGCGGATGGCGAGGCACAGTGACATATTGTGGGATATACGGTTCGATCCCTTCACGTTCTCCCGCATACCTCGGCTCCTCGGGGATGATGTACGTCGGGACATCCCCGGGGTTGCTTCCGCAACAAGGTCATGCATCACCGGTGGTTTTATCCGGTAGCGTGGTAGCCTTCTTTCTTCGATCTTACGGAGATTTCCACTGGTCCTTTACTGTTATCCTAGGAGCCGGCCTCCTTTCTTCGGGTTCTCGATGAACCAGTGTCCTTGAAGTGTATGTACTGGCATTAGCAATTGTCTCGTCGCGCTGGTCCGCAGCTAGTTTTGTTAACATCTTACGGATACGGCGATTCTTATTTCTTAGTTGCGTTGCTGTGAGAGTAGCTCTTCGAACTTCTTGAATCTCTGTGGGCGCGGCGCTGACAAGCCTGCCCTCTGCTGTAGCGACTACAGATTTCATTTTCTTGTCTTCTTCAGTATTTGCCTTTCTTTTCTTGCTGTTGGATTGGTGGCTTGGGCCACCCACTTTCATCACTGTCTTGTTGACCTCATTTTTGATGAGGTCTTCCCTTCTTCTTTTTAGTGCTTAGGATCTAGCCTTAGGCTTTTCCTTTGACTATCTTAGAGGACTAGAATTGGGACCCACCTTTTAGAAATTCAAACCACTTCTTAACTCCCCGCAAACTCTACAAACTTGATCGTAGACCCCTAATCACCTAGAAGGTTGAAATCAAATGTGGAAGTTTAAATGGTGAGTTCCTATGGGACTCTTTGGCCTTAGGACCGCTCACAGGTGGCTCGGTCGCAGTGAAGGGCTGGCTTACACACACACTACATTTATACACTACACCTACACACTACACTTCCACATATCTCCTAAAACCATACCCATACCTAACTTAACCTCCTGACTCATGTAGGTGATTCACATGGATGGTCCTTAACCCCTAAGCCCTTGGCTAAGAGGGTTAGGAACAACATAGTGAATGCCTTAAATGAGTCCCTTCATGGCTCATGTGGGCTTGAAATGGCTTCATGGCTCAACCAAAATGATTTCATTCCACTCAAATTCACCCAATCTTCAATTTCCCAAATTTTCAATTTCCCAAATTTTCAATTTTTGACCCCCGGGACCCTACACCCGCTTAGCCTACCCAAAACTCTTGAAATTACCCAAATTTCTCAAAAATTTCCAAATTACCCAAAATTCTCCAAAATCAATCCCAAAAATTCCCACATCACACAAATTGATCATCCATACCCAAAAATACCAAAAATTCCAAAAATACCTCCCAATACCCTCCAAATACCCAAAATACCCCTCTTGACCCAAAAATCAAAAAATTCAGAAAATTCCCAGAAAATTTCAAAAAATCCAAAATATTCCCAATTTCATTTTGTCCAACTACACCATGGGCCAATTTTGTCAATTCACCCTACTTTTGTCAAAACCCCCAATTTGACCCATTTTAACCCAATGTCAAACCAAACCTACCCAATTGACCCCAATTTTGGTCCAATTCAATTCTAAACTTCAATTCAACATCCCCAATACCAATCTAGACCAAATCTAAGTTCAATTTGGTTGACATTTGGGTCCAATTTCACTTTTGGCCTTAAAGCCCAATTTGGACCCATAACCCAAACCTAACCCAAATGAGCCCAAACCCCAAAATCAAAACACAACCAAAGTCAAAACCTCTTTGAAACACTCCCATAAACATTTCTCAACATTGATTTTATATCAATTTCAACCCTGGCCCAACATTAGCCCAACTTGGCCCACTTGGACCTACATAGGCCCACTTACCAAATAAATCCAAATTCAAACCAATTCAACTTCAAATCACATCAAATTGATTCCAAGCCCTTCATAGAACATCCCTAAATCAATTATGACATTTATTTGACAAAGTTCTTCACAAAATTTTTATCCGAATGCTCATCCAAAAATCAAAAGCCCATTTCCCTTAAACTTTCCTAAAAGCCCACTCCTTCAAATTCAAAAGCCCAAATTCATCCAAAGCCCACATGACACTTCCTTTCATCATCCATTTAATCAAAATTGTCCCTAAATTCCAAAATCATCAATCAAATAATTCCAAATCAAGCCACATGCCAAATCACCCCAAAATATCCAAAATTCTTAAAACCCATTTTTATGAAATCGACCCAACCTTTTCCCAAGCCAAATGGAGCCATGGAGCCATGCACAAGCCATATGCAAGCCATGAGAGCCTCTTTACATGTCACCATGCCATTTTGGGCAAAAGGAGGAGACTCTTTCCTTAATTCCTAAAGGTGATTAACCACTCCCATGATTCCCCTTAACCATGCTTATGCCTAATTATGCTTGGATGGTGACTTGACCCTACTGATTATGCTGAGCCAAATCACTTTTGCCTCAGCCAAAACCAGGCCTTGGGTGGTGCACCTAGCCCAAATGGGTGGGTTGACCCATTTAGGTTCAAATCTAGCCATGCCCCCATTCCATCTAAATCAAACCCTTTACACATGGCCAATGCTTAATTGATTGCACTAAGCCCCAGCCCGACCTCCCCGACCAAGATGGTGACCAATGCACGGCCGGCCGGCCACCGAGCCGCCGGAAAACACCATGGCCGAGAGCTCACATGTGAGCCAACATCGAAATTCTCACTTGCTGAGCTGCTCCATGCCTAGTGGTCACCATGGCTGTTCTTCTCCTCACCAGAGCAGCTGATCCCATGCCCTAACTCCCCCTGGGAGGCCCCCCAGCCAGCTCTATTTAAACTCCACCCCTCTCGGCCATGAAGGGAGCTAAGCACAAACCTTGCCAAAACTCTGCCAAAATTGTTCCAGACCCTTCTCCACTCTTAGAGCACTTGATCCCCAGTGAAATCCCCCTGCCATTTCTCCTCTGTAAGCTCAATTTTAGAGTTGAAATTCCACCCAAAACCAGGACACTTCTCCACAGTGAGCCAATTCTCAAATTGATTGGCTCTACACCTTCACCAGACCAAGGGAAGGTGTCCACCAGCAAAAGCCCCATCTCCAGGCCACCCAGTTGCTCCAGCCTCCAAGCTTTGTGATCGGGCTTGGTCGAAATCATATCCGGACAATTCACCGGACCGGGAGACTTCATCTCGAGCTTCGTCGGGATCCAATCGAAGGTGCAACAACTCTCGGATTGAAGCCACACTTCTCCGAGCCAAGGTATGAGCTAATTCTTCATCCCGAGCTTCGGAGATTCTCTATTTCAAATGCCTTAGTTTCAATGCATGTTAACCGTATAGATGTGTTCGCCTCTTCAAGACGAATCCATAGAGTATAAGAACATAAAAATCCATTGAGAATCGAGTGAGATCTTAGGGATTTAGTGTGGACGGCTCTCGGGTGAGAACACTTGGGGACGATGAACGGATGTCGTCCATTCAATACACGCGCGGACGAACGGCTCAGATGGCGTCGGACCAGGAAACGGTGCGAGAACCGCGGGGCCCGGGCTGCTGACTCAAGTGGCGGCGTCGAATGGGAGTGCGCCGCCTGGCCTTTCGGAGTTGCCGAGGATGCGCTGGCGCCGCATGGATAAATAGAAAATTAGGGTATTTTCTTATTTATTTAATTCCATAAACTTCAAAAATTCATATCTCTGTGTAGAAAAATCATAAAAATAAAATAAAAATACCCTCTTGCTCAGTGAACAGAGGAGAATAATGTGGAAAAGAAATCATTTAATTTCATAAAGTATTCTATTCTTTATAATTTATTTACTCTCTGCATTATTTTAATTCTCCATGCATGTATACAATTCACCATGACATGAGACCATAGGGCTTTTGAAGCCTCTGAATTTGGGAACATTCCCTGAATTTTCCAAAGTCAGAGGCCATCCCTATGAAGAGTTATTGATTTTTCAAGTTCATGTTACTGTTTTGAGTATTTTTATTCCAATAAATAGCATGTTGTGAAATAAATTCTAGGAAAATTTGGTGATGTTGCTTATGACCAGAGAACCCTAGGAAAAATATGTTTTGACTTAAATCATTTAAAACAACCCTAATTGGCTTAAACACCCAAAATAGGTCTTTAATTAATTAGAGTTAACCATGCATCAAATTGACTTGAAATCAATTCTCCACTGACCTTTAGGATCAGAGGAATCCACCATAAAAATTTGGGGTCAATTGGACTTGGTTAGCCCCACTATTTGGGTTGATTAAGTCACTTAGCCATTTTAGGCTTTAAAAATTCATAACTTTTAAAATACCTTTCAAAAATTCACCAAATTGGTTTTGGAGCCTCTCTGATATCAGGGGAATCTAAGAAAATTAAAATTTCAATTTTCTAAAAAAGTTGATTTTTAATAATATTTTAATATTTTTAATAATTAAAAAATAATAAAAATCACAAAAATAATAAAATTCACCAAAATGTCAAATTTTGAATTTTAATCACATAGGAACAAATCCCACATTTTTCTTAGGTCTATTTAGTGAGATATTAAATTTTAAAACTTTAGGATATTTTTAAAATTAAAAAATGTATTTTCTAGCATTTTCATTAAAATAATTACAATAAATCATAGAAAAATTAGAAAATTGCAAAATTTGCTTCTCTGATTTCCTTGATATTAGAGAGATTTTTAAAAAATATAAAATTAATTTTTCAACATTTATTTTATTTTTAAATTAATTAACACTCCAAAACTTAAAATAATTATAATAAAAATAATATAATTCAAAAAATCACCAAAATTAGTCCAAGTGGTCCTCTGGTCATTAGGAATGTCCCCTAATTTTCTTAAGGACAGAAACTTTCCCTTGGTCATGTTATCAAATTTTCCTTGAAAATCTCTATTTTCTACCAAAAATAATTGTATAAATAAATTAAATACAGAAAAATCACATTTTCTCCTCTTATGTCTTTATTGACATATGAGTGAAGTCACATAAAAATTTCAAGTTCATTTGAGTTCAATTTAGTGAGTTATGAAATTATTAAGCTTAAAGGGTAAAATGGTAATTAAATTTTAATCCTTGATTAAAACTTTAGGTTTAATAAAAATTTAACAAGTAAAATATTTGATCCTAATCTGATTTGGATGATTAAAATTTAAATGATTAAAGGGTAGAAACTCATTAAGCAATTTTAAAATAATTAAACCTTAATTAAATAATTGATTAAATTTGGAAGAATAATAAAATTGGAATTATTAAAATAGGGATATTATTAGGAAGAGATTTATTCTTTAATTTAAAAATCCCTAAATTAATTATCTCATTAATATTCAATCCTTAATTAAAATGATAACTCAAACATAAAATATTAAAAGACTTAATCATTAAACAAAAATTAAATTATTAAACTCTTTTAAAAAATTCAATTAAAATTAAAAAATAAAATTAAATTAAAATTAAATTAAATAAATTAAAATTAAATTAAAATTAAATTAAATTAAATAAATTAAATTAAATTAAATTAAATTAAATTAAATTAAAATTAAATAAAATTAAATTAAACTAAAGATTAAATTAAATTAAATTAAATAAACAAATTAAATTAAATTAAATAAACAGATTAAATTAAATTAAATTGAATAAATTAAATTAAATTAAAATTAAATTTAAATTGAATTAAATTAAATTAAAAATTAAATTAAATTAAATTAAATTAAATTAAATTAAATCAAATTAAATCAAATTAAATTAAATTAAATTAAATAAAAATCAAATCAAATTAAATTAAAATTAAATCAAATCAAATTGATTAAACATCAAATCAAATTAAATTAAATTAAATTGAATTAAATTAAATCAAAACTCAATTAAATTAAATTAAATTAAATTAAGTTGAATTAAATATAACATTACCAAAGACATAAAGAATTCAAAATAAATCTAAAATAACTTGAACACTATTCCAAATTTAAACCCATTAATGGAAATTAAACTAAATAACAAATCATTTGAATACTAATTTACCCTTGAAAGCTTTGGTTATTATAACTCCTAAATAGAACATTAAATGAAATGTTACTTCCCTCATAGGATATTCAAATGTCCTAGTTCACCGAAGCAAGATAACAACAAAACTTGAATTCTGGACGATTAATTCATTTGTATAATTAAATTCATTTGGACTTAAAACAATCCTAGAAATATTGAAAAGATGTTTAAGATTCTTCTTAATCACTTCCTCAATATGATAGGACATTTATAAGAACAATTGAATTTAATTATTCTTTGATGAAGAAAATCGTCTTCAAACAAAAACACAAAGAACCTAGACGTCATAGGAAATGACTAAGCATAGGATTAGGAATTTGGTAGAAAACCATAACCCTTACCTTAGCTTTACCTAGGAACTTGCTTAAATATTCTAATTATGTTTTAAGTGCAGCTTGGAATGACGGGAAGACCCTCCAGTACGCTTTTATTTTATTGCAATTTACTTTCGCAATTTACATTATTGCAATTTATTCAATCGCAATGCACTTACTTTTCTTGCATGGTAAACAACTCGTTGCATGAAAACCCACACCTTTAGGATAGTCCCTAAAACCGAAACCAAAACTAAATTAAAAGTCATTGCAAGATAAAATTCACCTCCACAACATTTCAAAATATAAAACAACTCAAAATTTAATCACAAACGTAACACAAAACTACAATTGCAACTAAATTAAAACGTCCCGTTGGATGATCGGGAATACCTCGGATGATGTAACATATGTGTTGCTAACGGGATTTCCCACGGTCTAAATGAAAGTGTGGAACTCATTCAGTTGAGTTTAGCAAATTCATCTGGACTAAGTGAATCCGATAAAAATAATGATGCCGGAAGGATGGAACCGTGGGATCTTAATCGGTGTCGTTATAATCAACTTTAAGATTTGTTTTAATTAAAACATAAGAAACACTTGGAAATTAAGACTTCTCTAAACCAAAACACTTTTCTCATCCCCTGATTTATGACTTCTAAAACTAAACCTCTACAACAATAAGGAGCTCGGAGCATGGTGGGCAGCACGGCCATCGTCATCAACAAAGCTTTCTTAGAATTAAACAACAAAGCCATAGGACTTCGAGGTAGTTTGCTTAGCGCAACATAAATCCTCAACTCTTCGTTAGGCACTTGCATTGCAAATTAAGCCCTAACCGGTCTTAGGATTCCGAGGTAGTCGTCCGGTACGACAATAAACCCTCACATCTTCGAGGCTATTTGTTTGATTTTATCATACAAATTTAAGCCCTAATTAATTAAAATTGGCAAGATCAAAACATTTAAATAAATATTAGGACTTTCCTAAACTCAAACCAAACAATATGATAGTCGGGAAATTACCGAAGTTCGCTTCGAATCTGTAATTTCTCCTACCTTTCTTCCTTTGGATTCACAAAACAAAATGTTCCAAATTTGATCCATTCCCTATTGAAATTCCAAATTTCAATCCTCGAAAAATCTTAAACTTTCGAAATCCTCGAGAGCAGAATTATTGATTATTATCGAGAGTTTTCTTAGGTGATTCCCATCACTTAAGATGTAATTAACTATAGGGGCTTGCCCTTATAGGGAATTTTGAAGAACCCGAGTAATATAAACCCCGTTTAATGTTTTCATATTAAGCGAGGGAAACTTGTCGGCTTATAAAATTGGTTCGCGGACCAAACGGATGTCACAAATCTTCTAGTTTATTTAATCGAGCCCCACCATCAAGCGATGTGTCTATCCTTAGGGATAGATACACGGTTTGTGGTGCGGTGCTCGTTTATATAAACTATTTGGGATGTGAGATCGGTTTAATCTCATATCTTAAAACCTTCAAATTTAAAATTATTTTCAAAATCAAATACTACTTTTCGAATTATTTATTTTAATTAAATTAAAAATTCGCCGACAGATTTCGTTAGGCGACCCCTCTTCAAAATAAAACACGACCTAAAAATATGCCGACAGGATTTCCGGCGACTCCGCCTGGGAAAATTCCTCTCTCCATTTTAATCAAATAATTCTGCTTTCAAAAATCGGTAGTGCATCCATGTCCTCGGTGGATCAAACTACCCTTCTTTCCGTTGGAATACTATGTTCATTTCTATCTTGAATGAGTATAGCCAACATTCTTTCGGATTTAGGAGCCACTCGTTTAGACACCCCTAAACAGAGAGGTTCCGAGATCCTTTTACCTCATTTCTGAGGTGGGGTGGACCCCCAATAGGTGTCAGTTTAGGAATGATCCTTCGAGTCAAGAAGTCTTGCTTAAGACTTTCTTTTCCTTTCCAACTCTGAATCGGATTCCTTACCTTCTCTATACCTTTGAACATTCCGTTCTAAATAAACAAACCCTCTAATAAGTGATTCTTTTAACAAATGATTCCTTCTTATAAATACATGAACAAAAATGAGTTCGGACTCTTTTCAATTCCTTTCTTTTCATCCTAAAGAAAAGAAGCATAACTCGGGATCGACAAACCGAATCTACCTCGCGTAAATGGAAGCCGCGAAACCGATTTTCTCCTTCACCAACGGATCGGACTTCGCCGTCTATAAGGATGAGCCGCCCGACAATGGGATCATCCGATTTGGACGAGGATTTGAAAACACGAATGTCAAAGTCACCGACGTCTCCCTCTTTCGCACCGACGAACAAGGTATCCGAGCCGAGGAGCCACCGCTCGAGTTCAACCTTAGGTCGACCCAGGAGTTCCCTCCCCGCAAAGGATCCCGACTAGGAGGAGTACCGCCGTCCGCAGAGGACCGTTCTTACTACCCCCACTCGGTCTAGTTGTTTCGCACCTACCCCGACTCTCGCCAAATCAAAGGGGAAAGAAATCCGTAACTATGGTAAACCCGTTACCGTGGAGGGTACGGATCTTCCGTAAGACCTTCCGTTTTCGAAATCGGGTCCAGCTTCAAAGATTCCGTCACCGACAAGGACCCAAAGAAGAAACAAGTAGAAGGATCGCCGAGAAGCCGCAGCCGCCGAAATTGCCTTCCTAGAGGAAATTCCAGAGCTGCCTGAATATACACCGCTGCCAGAATATACACCACTGCCTGACTACATACCACTTTTGGGAGGAAGCAGGTTCCATCCCCTCTCTGCCGCAGAGGATGAGGAGAATGTTCGCAAGATTGCTGCCACATTACCTCAGCCCGCATACTACAACGATAGCCGCAAGAAAAGGACTAGAACTACGCCGTTTGCTCGATTGCTTGGGCCGTAGGAAGGAAAACTGCCCCGTATCGGAAATTCTACGAAGGATAGGGCGGGTGCCGGTCAAATCCCGTCTTGGGCCCCGAGTAGAGCCCGCCATCATGACAGAAAAGCCAAGCAAGAGAATGAAGGCTAGCCCACCTGTCGTAGTCTCGGGATTACAGACAGGGAGGATACCACCTTCCAAGCATTTGGCCGACAGCACCATTCGGTCCTAGACCTTCCGCCGCTAGAAGGATGGTATGGCGTCCCACTCACCGGGCGAGCTGAGATTGAAACAGCAGCCCGAGAAAGAAAGTCTCGCCAGGAGGCTGGAATCTGAAGAAAGCGCTACTGCGATAAAGGGGACTCGTGAAAAAGGGACCCGACAACTATCGCATGACAACCGCAAAGACACACAGAAAGCTCCGCTAGAAGATGCCATGGAAAAGCTGAGAACCGACATCCGACGGTTGGCAAAAGAAAGAGAAGAAAAGTTCGGAGATGAGATCGATTCATCGGAGTTCATGGACGACGAATACGCAGAAATCAATATGGTTGAGACACGAGCTTCATCAGCTTCGCAAGGTGCTCCTGCAGCCGCAGAAAGAGAGGAGCCTGAACTGATGAGAAGACAGCTTCAAGAAAGGGACGACACGATCGCTCAAATGGCGAAAAGGATGGAAGAGATGGTCGTAGCTCTGGCCACTCTCCGAGTCAAGTACAACCACATGCAGAGACACCCCTGCAGGTCATTCACATCGTAGACGGAGGAAAGGAGATTGCATCCGTCAATGGGGATGACAAGCTGAAAAAGGACACAACACAAAGTATGATCCCCGAAAAGGATATCAAGAACTTGGTAGAACAAGCGAGTGCGAGAAGCCTTAGCACAATCGAAGAACGGGACATCCATTCGGACGGGTAGACCTTACCCAGAAGAATTCGACGATGTCCAATACCCGAAAGGCTTCGTACCACCTCTGTTTAAGACCTTCGACGGAACCGGGAACCCCCGACAGCATGTTACACACTTTCGTGTCAGTTGTTGCAATGCCGACGGGATTGATGCGTTACTCTTCCGACAGTTCGTCGGCAATCGTCGTGAATCGCCTTCGACCGGTATGCGAATTACCCAATGGTTCAGTGAAGACATTCTCAGAGCTAGAGAGCCTCTTCATCAAGCGGTTCGCCGGAGCTCAGCACCACATCACTATAGGTGATTTAGTGGTAGAGAAACAAAAGCCGAATGAAACTTTAGTGGATTACATACTTCGATGGAGAAATTTAAGCATGAAGTGTGAACCACAACTGCAAGAACAACATGCAGTCGGCATCTTGCTTAAAAGCATTCACGGCCCGATAGCACTTCTCCTCAAAGGATTCACTATTAAGACTTTTGAGAAGTTGTTAAGCAAGGCCGGAAGCTTGCAAGAAGAGGCGAAGCAATTAAGTTTCGCCGACAAGACGGACAAGCGTAAGCCGGTGAAGACCTTCGAAAAGAAATCCGGGATCATTGCGGTAGTTGATAAATGCAAGCAACCGATGCAAATACCACCGTAACGGCCGCAACGAACCACAACAGAATTACCAAAGAACCCCGGTCCAGCTATCGATCGTCTCCGCAAGTATGAACAACCGCCTCGTCCGCAACGTACATTAAGGGAGCTTCGAGCAGAGAATATCCGTTCAAAAATGAAGTCGTAACAAAAATGTTCCGTAGCCTAATGAAAACTCCGGATTTCCAGTCGCCGGAGCCCAAAAGACCGGAGGAAGTCAACAAGAAAGGTGATCCCAACTTTTGCCCCTACCATCGGATGCTTGGGCACAAGATAGAAGATTGTATTACCTTTAAAAGTTGGCTCAACGACAACCTTCGGAAAGGAAATATAACAATCCCGAAGGAGTACATGAAGGAACCCCGTAAAGGAGGTTCCGTCAATGTTATCTCAACCGATCCCGTCATTCCGATAGATCCCTATGCAACCGACGATGGATGGACTACCGCTCGGACGAGGTCTTCGAAGAAGATTTTAGACAAGCATCCGAACCGCTTCGGTGCGAGCTTCAATTCGTAGTTCGAGACTCGTTAAGCCGGTACTATCACTTGAGATAGAAGAACCACCTCGACAGGAGACAATCGAAGAGAAGAAGAAAATCGACGAAGAAGAGAGGACCGAGATTCCTAAGGCTAGACTAGGGGCCGCTTATCCTAGGATAGTTGTTTCCGATTCGGGGGAGAAATCCCTCGAACCTCTTATTTTGTATGATTATCTGCTCACTTCGGTGGGATCATATAATGATAAGGGTGATGGCGTTGGCTACGTTTTGACTGTTTCTAACAATTACGTAACTAACGACAATCCGGATATCGACTTCGATACCAACAACAATTCTCAAATCATACAAGATCTCGACGATCAAAATGACAAAGAAGACATCCATCAAGGAGGCTACGAGAGTTTAACAAGCAACGGATCTATCTGTGAGTTTCGAGGAGCTCCAGTTACGATAGAGTTAGAGCCTTCAGATTTTGAAGATAATCCAGAAGAGCCAGTCATTCCGATTCAGGAGGAAACACCGGCAAACTTAACACTAGATTCAGAAGAAATTACAGAAGTCAACTTGAGAAGTGGAAAAGTTCTACCTCCAAGAATGGGTCCAAAAGACAAAGGAAAACAGGTGGTTGTTCAAGAAGAACCAACCCCAGCAGAAGAAATACCCATTCGAGAAGAAGTCGAGACACATGGAAACAAAGTGGACTACAACGTGCTAGCCCATCTTAGGAAACTACCGACCAAACCGAGCATTTACGATGCTCTCATCTTATCAAAGGAGATGAGAGAAGCTCGATCAAGGCCTTACTTGATCCAAAAATTCGCTTAGCTCAAATGGCCGGAGATTCCTTAGATGAGGTTTGCTCGTTAAAAGAACAAGCGAGGTGTTACCTTCACTGGACAATGACCTATTACTTGGGACGACGGATCACAACCGACCGTTGTACATTTCGCTTACAATCGGGAAGTTTACGCTCTCCGCAGTATTGGTGGATCCAGGAGCATCAATCAATATAATGAGTCTTCGAACACTAGCATACTTGGAAATTGATGCTCGCGAGCTCGAAGCGTACAAAATGTTATTAAGAGGATTCAACCAGAAAGGAGAAAGAGCCCTCGGGTCAATAACGTTACTGATGAAGACCGGTGATTTAGCAAAGACAACCGCAAAATTTCATATAATCGATTCAGAAACGTCGTTCAACGCTCTGCTGGGCCGACCGTGGATACATGAAAACAGGATTGTACCATCATCTTTGCACCAGTGCATCAAGTATTACGATGGAGGGGAACAGTGCATCAAAGGCGACCTACAACCATTCTCCGTACATGAGATTGGAATCCATGAAGATGCAGCTTATTATGCACCGCCGAAGAAAACAATCTTCTCCAGAGATACCGTAACAAATGAAGCAAAGAAAGTTCGAGACAACGAAGAACCTGAAGTTCTAGTCCAACAGTCACTCACCACTCCCTTCCGGCGAGATGGTGAAGGTTTCTCCACAACTCGCATCCGAGGTCGAGGCCGGGGACGAGGTCATCGTAGAGATGCTAGGACAGTTGGACAGAGGAAACCAGCCATCAATGTTGATTGGGAAGATAGTTCTGAAGAAGAAGAAATCAAACAAGAAGTAGCGACAATAAGTCAGAAGAAGCTGCAATTCAAGATCTCTCTCGAAGATGAGAAGAACGAAGAATACAAATCAATGTACGAGAAGATTAACCACTATGTACATATTATGACCCTAACCCCGATCCAGTCTAGTAAGATCGAGGGTATGGTGGTCAAAGAAGTACGTAACGAGGGTACAAGGCCAATCAAGTTCTACCGCGGTGCTTCTACCTCCAAAACTGAAAATAATGTACAATTCGAAGATGTCACTTCATCAGAATTAATGGAATTACCTTTTGAGTGGTACTCTCCCCTGTGTTCAAAATTTAATTCAGCGTGGTTTCTTACCTCGACAATGGACAAAAGGCCAATCACAACATTTTGAAAAATTATGGAATAACTCCGGTCGTCCTCCCAATTCAAAGCATGGACTCGGATTCGGCACGAGTAGGTCGACTGACGATACCGAATTTTGCTTGGTTGTCACTTGCAAGTCCAATGAAAACTGCATGGAAACTACGAGACGAACTCGAAGATGTACAAACTGGAGACGCTCCACCGGAATTCGAAGAAGAAATCAAATCTACAATAGATGAGTTAACGGAAGTTAACTTAGGTACTAGCGAAGAGCCTAGACCTACCTTTGTTAGCTCCTTACTCAACAAAGAAGACTCCGAATAAATAATCAAATTATTAATGGAATTTAAAGACTGCTTTGCTTGGAATTATGACGAGATGCCGGGATTAGCTCCGGAGGTTGCAGTTCATAAGCTAGGAGTGGATCCTACTTCTGTCCCGCAACGGACAAGGTCCCGAAGAATGCTTCTAGAAATCGAACAACAAGTCATAGCCGAAGTTAAAAAGCTAATAGACGCTAAATTTGTCCGTGAAGAACAATACCCGACTTGGCTAGCCAATGTAGTTCCAATCGAAAGAAGAATGGTCGGATCGGAATTTGTGTGGACTTCGGAGATCCGAACAAGGCATGTCCAAAAGATGAATTCCCTCATCGATCCCGGAATCGATGATCGACATTGCTTCAACACATGAGATATTCTCATTCATGGATGGATCTTCAGGATACAACCAGATAAAAATGGCTCCGTGAAGATGAAAAGCTTACACCATTCGAACGCCGATCGGAGTATTTTGCTACACAGTAATGCCATTCGGACTGAAGAACGCAGGAGCAACCTACCAAAGAGCAATGACGAGAATTTTTGATGATCTCATCCACAATCAAGTCGAATGCTACGTGGACGATGTGGTCATCAAAAGCAAAGTAAAGGACAACCACCTGTATGATTTGAGAATTATTTTCGAACGATTAAGACAATTTAACCTTAAGATGAATCCCTTAAAATGCGCCTTCGGCGTCACCTCCGGGAAATCTTAGGATTCGTTGTCCGACATCGTGGAATTGAAATCGACCCGAAAAGAATAAAGCTATCTTAGAAATGTCACCTCCCAAAACCTTGAAACAACTACGATCTTTTCAAGGGAAGCCGGCATATCTTCGACGCTTTATCTCAAACCCGTCGAGTAGGTGTCGACCTTTCTCGGCACTAGTTAAAAAGGACACCAAATTTATTCGGGAAGAGAAATGCCGAAGGCCTTCGAAGACATTAAACAATATTTAATGACACCTCCCGTCTTAGCAACCCCGAGTCTCGGTGTAGACCGTCGATACTTTACACCGCGGCTTTAGATGACTCTCTCGGAGCCCCGTTAGCCTGTGTCAATGATGAGGGTAAAGAAAATGCTCTTTACTACTTAAGCCGTCGTTTACTTCCGACGGAAGTAAGGTATCCCGCAATCGAAAAGCATTGTTTGGCCCCGATCTTCGCCGCTCAAAAGCTCGGGCACTACATGCTTTCTCATAAGGTCAACCCGATCTCGAAGTTTAATCCATTGCAATACTTGATGACTCGTCCAACACTTTCCGACGGACTTGCCGTATGGTCAATGATATTATCGCAATTCGATATAACTTTCGTGCCTCTTCGTGCCGTAAAGGGACAAGTCTTAGCGAACTTCCTCGCAAACAAGCACCCTTTGCCTGGCAGAATCTCCTCTCAATGATGATTTGCCAGATGAACAAATAATGAACCTGGAAGACCTTGATGATCGACGTTGGGAATTATATTTCGACGGAGCATCTTCAGCACACAAAGACGAAGAATCGCAAGTGATAGTGCCCGGTAAGGCAGGAATTAGACTAATCTTTATAACACCGGATCGGGGGATGTTAAGATACTCTTACCACTTGACAGAACCATGTACAAACAACGAAGCAGAATACGAAGCCCTCATAACGGGACTGGAATTAGCTATTCAAATGGGGATAACAGACATCAACATCTACGGGGATTCACAGTTAATCATTCAACCGATCGTCGGACAATACAGAATTTTAAAGCCAAGACTCGAAAAATACTTTCGACATGCCATACAATCGTTGGAACGTGATTCCAAATGTGACAATCTACAAAATTTCTAGAAAAGAAAATGCTTTAGACGATGCTTTAGCCCGTCTCGCAAAAGAATTCGCCTGTTTGCAAGATGAATCGATGGAAGTGTCGGTTCACGGACGTCGAGTCCTATCACAGCTCGACATAGGCACAATACACAAATCGAAAAGAAAAAGAATCGGTCGCGAAGAATGACGTAAAACACAGAAGATTGGCGACAGACTATCGATGAACTACCTGCAAACAGAAAGCTACCGGACGATAGGTCGCTAGCCCATCGGATCAAGAAAAGAACTCGTCTTTCGCATTAATAAACAACACATTGTACAGAAGGTCTTTTGATCAAATGTGGCTAAGGTGCTTAAGCGGGTCCGAGGCCCATGAAATCATTAAAGAGGTGCATTCAGGACTCTGTGGCGCTCACCACTCGGGTCCAAAGATGAAAATGAAAATTAAAAGACTAGGGTACTACTGGCCCTCGATGATGACCGACTGCATGAAAATCGCCAAGAGCTGTCATCAATGCCAAGTGCACGGAGTGGTTCTACACCAACCTCCAAATGTGCCGCACTCGACAATTGCATCGTGGCCATTCGAATGTTGGGGCACGTATATAGTGGGTCCAATAGAACCACCATCTTCAAAAGGACATCGTTTCATTCTTGCGGCTACAGATTACTTTTCCAAGTGGGCGATAGCAGTTCCACATAGAGAAGTGAAAGCACACCACGTGCTACGCTTTTCAAGAACCAAGTTGTCTACCGTTTCGGAGTGCCGCGCGAGATCATCTCGGATAATGGGTCGACATTCGAAGTACACAAATCAACAATTTTGTTAGGAGACACGGAATCGACCGGCGATACTCAACAATTTACTACCCAAGAGCAAACGGTCTCGTCGAGGCTTTTAATAAAACTCTCGTTCAAATCTTAAAGAAAACCTTGGACGATAATAAGAGAAATTGGCACGAGAAATTGTTAGAAGCCTTATGGGCCTACCGGACTACTTCGAACTCCTACTCAAGCTACACCTTACGCTCCGGTGTATGGATCCGAGGTAGTGTTACCTTTAGAGGTTCGGCTTCCTTCACTCGTAATTGCGATTGCAAACAAGATCACGACAGAAGAAAACGCCAAATTACGACTTGAAGAATTAGAAAGTCCGGAAGGGAAAAGACTTGCAACGCAACGGAATTTAGAACTATACCAAGCTAAGATGGTTCAAGCCCATGACAACCGGTCCGCCCAAGAACCTTCAAAGTTGGTGACTTAGTTCTCGTTCTCAAGAGACCTATTCTTGCACACCGCAAGATAGGAGGAAAATTTGAACCCACTGGGAAGGACCGTTCGTGGTTGAAACAAGATACTCGGGAGGTTCCTACCGACTAGTGAATTGCCAGGGAGAACAACATATGCTTCCGATCAACGAACGATACTTGAAAAAGTATTACGCTACCTGATGTTTCGAAGGAATGAGTTCTTTATCCCAAAGAAACACGGGCGAAGTAATTACTTATGATTGGGTCCGAACCCAAAAATAATAAAATGTGTTAAAATAAATAAAGTCATGATAATATGTTTTCCTTGTTTTCTTTTCCAAATCAAAATCTCTTCCCTGATCTTATCCTACTTCATTCCTGTTAAATTTGAAAAAAAAAAATATATAAAAAAATGTATCTTTAATAAACATTTTCTTGATGTTCTTGTTCTTAGTACAGCCCCTGATCCTTTTCCTTGTCTTTTCGCAGGGAAATGTCGAACGGGCGGTTGGTCCCGAACTTTAAGAATGGCGTAAGCCTCGCACTCGATGAAAAGAGGGTGAAAGATGGAGCGATAATAGAGATTGACTCGGATTTCGCACCAGCGAGCTCTACAAGATACGAGGAAAGTGACTGGGTCCCGCTAACCGAGAAGAACTACCCGGGCAGACAAGTGATGAAAGTGGGTGACCCAAGCCACCAATCCAACAACAAGAAAAGAAAAGCAAACACCGAAGAAGATAAGAAAATGAAGTCCGTAGTCGCTACGATGAGGGCGAGCTTGTCTGCCGCCGCGCCCGCGGAGATTCATGAAGTTCGAAGGGCTACTCTCACAACCACGCAACGAAGAAATAAGAATCGCCGTATCCGTAAGATGTTAACAAAACTAGCCGCGGACAGCGCGACGAGACAGATTGCTAATGCCGATACATACACTTTGAGGACACCGGTTCACCAGGAACCTGAAGAAAGGAGGCCAGTTGCTAGGATAACAGAAAGAATCAGGGAAATCTCCAGAAGATCGGAAGAAAAAAGGCTACCACGCCACCGGATAGAACCACCAATAATGCATGACCTTGTTGCAGATGCAACCCCGGGGGATGTCCCGACAGGCATCATCCCTGAGGAGCCGAGGTATGCAGGAGAACGTGAAGGGATTGAACCATATATCCCACAATATGTCACAAGGCCTCGCCATCTGCAGATCATTCCGGAATACGAGCTGGAGAGAATGCAAAATGTTGAAAAGAAAACCTTCGAATACTTCGAGAGAATTAAAGGAAGAAAGATCAACATACTAGAGGGCCTCGAGCTACACACCGACGTATTCTCAGAGTATGAACAACAACAAATCGTGGATTGTATCCGGGATTTGAAAAGAATGGGCCGAGCGAGGCCGCCCGAGGGAAAATACCTACTCGTAACCCCGGAGATGGATGCCGTGGAAAGGAAGAATCACAATACAATGCGGATGCTCGCTACAACTTTGTCGAGGACGAAAGGGAAACCCACCGGGATACTCCGTCATGGGCAAGTAGATCCGATGCCATTAGTCATCAAGAGAATGGTAAAAAGATTGATAACATGGAGGGTATCGCGCGGATTGCATACCCAATAGTCTGCATTATTAACATCTACAAACAGGGATCGCATACCCCCACATATAGATCACCACGACTTCGTCGGACACTTCGCACACGTCTCTTTCTTGAACGAGTGTGACATCATGTTCGGATCCGACCTCCGGATAGCGAGCCCGGTGAGTTCCGAGGGCCAGTAAAGATACCTTTACCGGTGGGTTCCGTCATGATACTGAAGGGCAACGGAGCAGATATCGCTAAGCATTGCATACCGGGAGTGCCAGTGGAGCGGATCTCAGTTACTTTCAGGAGAATGGACGACAACAAGATACCTTACCATTTCCAACCGGACCCGGAGCTAGAGAACCTCCGGCCTTACGAGCCGTGAGTTACATGGGAAATATCACACCTCCAACGCACATCCGACCGGCATCCTTGCCAAGGATGGCTTGGAAGGTGATGTTATTAACCATGTACCCCACTATTCAGACATGGATTTTTGACAGATGCTTCTTTTGATGGATCAACAAAGATCATACACAGTCCGTTTTGAGTTTACATGGATTGTATAAGATATATTCCAAATCAAAATGTATGATGTATCTTCTACATGATTGGAATGAAAATGACCATGTCACGTTTTTGGCCTTCACCTCTTGTGTGCAAATTGATTGGGAAACGCCATTAAAGTTAAAGGAAACTTCGAACAAAGAACAGAAAAGAAACAAAAAAAAGAGGATAAAAGAAAACTTTCTTTAAAAATCTAAGAATGACGAACACCAAATTCACATGAACATTAAATAAACGATAAAATAAAATTTGAATCATTAAAAGATAAACGAAATCAACATAAATGTTAAATCGAATTCTCGATCAAATTTCAAATTCAATCTTTCCAAATTCCGAATCAAATTTCAATCCTTTCAAATCGCAAATCAAATTCTCAATCAAATTTCAAATCCACTTGTCGGCATATTTTTAGGTCGTGTTTTATTTTGAAGAGGGGTCGCCTAACAGAAATCTGTCGGCGAATTTTTAATTTAATTAAAATAAATAATTTGAAAAGTAGTATTTGATTTTGAAAATAATTTTTAAATTTGAAGGTTTTAAGATATGAGATTAAACCGACCTCGCATCCCGAAATAGTTTATATAAACGAGCACCGCACCATGAACCGTGTATCATCACTGAGGATGACACCTATCGCTTGATGGTGGGGCTTGATTAAATAAACTAGAAGATTAGTGACATCCGTTTGGTACTGCGAACCAATTTTATAAGCGACAAGTTTCCCCGCTAATATGAAAACATTAAACGAGGTTTATATTACTAGGTTCTTTAAAATTCCCTATAAGGGCAAGCCACTATAGTTAATTACATCTTAAGTGACGGGAATCACCTAAGAAAACTCTCGATAATAACCAATAATTACGCTCTCAAGAATTTCAAAGTTTAAGGTTTTCAAAGATTGAATTTTGGAATTTCGATAGGGAATGGATCGAATTTCGGAACATTTTGTTTTGTGAATCGAAAGGAAGAAAGGTAGGAGAAATCAGCGATTCGAAGTGAACTTCGATAATTTCCGACTATCCTATCGTTTGGCTTGAATTTAGGAAAGTCCTAATACTTATTTAAATGTTTTGATCTTGCCAATTTCAATTAATTAGGGCTTATATTTGTATGATAAATCAAACAAATAGCTACAGAAGATGTGAGGGTTTATTGTCGTATCGGACGACTACCTCGGAATCTAAGACCGGTTAGGGCTTAATTTGCAATGCGAAATGCCTAACGAAGAGTTGAGGATTTATGTTGCACTAGGCAAGCTACCTCGAAGTCCTATGGCTTGGTTGTTTTAATTCCGAGAAAGTTTTCTTTGAAGTAGACTCGGAGTTTTGCGATGACGATGGTCGTCTTTGCCCACCATGCTCCGAGCTCCTTGTTGTTGCGGAGGTTTAGTTTTAGAAACCATAAATCGGGGAGTTGAGAAAAGTGTTTTGGTTTAGAGAAAATCTTAATTTCCAAGTGTTTTTTATGTTTTATTTAAAACAAATCTTAAAGTTGATTATAACGACACCGGTTAAGATCCCGCGGTTCCATCCTTCGGCATCATTATTTTTATCGGATTTACTTAGTCCGGATGAATTTGCTAAACTCAGCTGAATGAGTTCCACACTTTCATTTAGACCGTGGGAAATCCCGTTAGCAACACGTAGGTTACATCATCCGAGGTATTCCCGATCATCCGACGGGACGTTTTAATTTAGTTATAATTGTAGTTTTGTGTTCTGTTTGTGATTAAATTTTGAGTTGTTTTATATTTTGAAATGTTGTGGCGGTGAATTTTATCTTGCAATGACTTTTAACTTAATTTTGGTTTCGAGTTTTGAGGGCTATCCTAAAGGTGTGGGTTTTCATGCAACTCGTTGTTTTATCATGCAAGAAAAGTAAAATGCATTTGCAATAAAGTAAATTGCAAGAAAGTAAATTGCAAGAAAGTAAATTGCAATAAAATAAAAGCGTACCCTGGAGGGTCTTCCCGTCATCCCAAGCTGCACTTAAAACACGATTAGAATATTTAAGCAAGTTCCTAGGTAAAGCTAAGGGAAAGGTTATGGTTTTCTACCAAATTCCTAATCCTATAGCTAGTCATCTCCTATGACGTCTAGGTTCTTTGGGTTTGGTTTAAGGACGATTTTCTTCATCGAAGAATAATCAAATTCGATTGTTCTTATAAATATCACTATCATATTGAGGAAGTGCTTAAGAAGAATCTTAAACATCTTTTCGATATTTCTAGGATTGTTTTAAGTCCGAATGAATTTAATTGTTATTCTTTGTTAGAAGAAAATGATCTAAAACCAAAACCCCAAAGTAGGCAGTCATAGGAGATGACTTAGTATAGGATTAAGAATTTATTGAAACCATATTTTATAAGCTGCAAGACAAATACAATTGTCGACAGAATGGAAACTGAAATGACGGGAGAGATAAATTGCGCTTTTATTTTTATTGCGATTTCTTTTTCTTGCAATTTGCTTTCTTGCGATTTACTTTATTCTTGAGTACGTTACCACTTTTTCTTGCATGATGTGATTGCATGAAAACCACACTAGGATAGCCCAAAGTGAACCAAACAGAACAAAAATAAATTCTGAATAAATTCACCCCATACAACGACCAATAAAGCATTTCTTAAATACTGGCAACAAAACTACGATCAACAAATTAAAGCATCTGATGGAAAACAGTCGGGAATACCTGGGATGATGCATTCTTAACGAGATTTCAGCGTCACAATGAAATTCAATGAGCTTCATTCGGTTGCTAGCAATTCTGAACTGGAAGTAAATCCGTAAAGCCCGTCTTCAGAGATAGAACAGAATGAAATAACAACGTATTAAGACCATAATCGACTTTAGACTGTTTAAATAAAACGCAGAGGTAAAGACCTCTCTAAACCAAAACACTTCCTCAGCTCTTATGACTGCAAACTAGACACCAGCGTGACAAGCTCGAACGTGGTGAAACCCCGTCACGGCAATAGAATCATCGACAAAGGCACGGTCCCTTCGACAAAACTTTCTCAGGGTCTCGACATTTGTTCCGGCCAGCTTGCTGTCGTCCTCGACTCTTCAGGCCGGCACGTGCAAATTCAAGCACGCGGTGGGATTCGGAGCCAATCGTCGTGCGATGACTCTTCCCTCGCGTCTTCGATTTTATCATGAATGAAGCCTGGTGGTGAGGGTGCTGAAAAGGTCGAACATTCAAATGAAGTAGGACTCACTAGGCCGGCCGGCAGATGGATGAATAAATCCGAAGTTCACTTCAATCGATGTTTCTCACCACTCACTTTGGATTCTGGAACAAGGTGTTCCGAAGAGTCACGAAATTCGAGTCCGATCTGAAAACCTTAGGCTGATTCTTGAACGGAGAATTGATGGTTATTATCGAGTTTTCTTGATTCAGGTGGTTAACTATGAGGCTTGCTTATGAGGAATTTACAAAGAACTGGGGCAATAAACGTTTATGTTTTCATATTAAGCGGGGGAAACTATTAAGGCCATAAGGTGATTTAAACATTGCGGTGTCCCTTGATAATACAGTTTGTTGTCAACCTTGCAAATCAGCCGATGTCTATCCTTAAGTAGATACACGGTTGTGATGCGATTTCGTTCTAAACTATTTGGGATATCATTTAATATCTTAAAACCTTGAATTTAAAAAATTGTTTTAATCTTACTTTAGATTATTTATTTTAATTAAATTAAAAAATTAGCCGGCAATTACGT
>JAKZJZ010001895.1:0-23022 GCA_022702705.1 Papilionanthe hookeriana x Papilionanthe teres
ACGGTGCGAAGCCAATCAAATTCTACTGTGGTGCTTCTTCCTCCAAAACTGAAAATAATGTACAATTCGAAGATATCACTTCATCAGAATTAATGGAATTACCTTTTGAGTGGTACTCTCCCTGTGTTCAAAATTTAATTCAACGTGGTTTCTTACCTCGACAATGGACAAAAGGCCAATCACAACATTTTGAAAAGTTATGGAATAACTCCGGTCGTCCACCCAATTCAAAGCATGGACTCGGATTCGGCACGAGTAGGGTCGGCTGACGATACCGAATTTTGCTTGGTTGTCACTTGCAAGTCCAATGAAAACCGCATGGAAACTACGGATGAACTCGAAGATTTACAAATTGGAGACGCTCCACCGTAATTCGAAGAAGAAATCAAATCTACAATAGATGAGTTAAGGGAAGTTAACTTAGGTACTAGCGAAGAGCCTAGACCTACCTTTGTTAGCTCCTTACTCAATAAAGAAGACTCCGAAGAAATAATCAAGTTATTAATGGAATTTAAAGACCGCTTTGCTTGGAATTATGACGAGATACCGTGATTAGCTCCGGAGGTCGCAATCCATAAGCTAGGAGTGGATCCTACTTCGTCCCGACCGACAAGGTCCCGGAAGAATGCGTCTAGAAATCGAACAACAAGTCATAGCCGAAGTTAAAAAGCTAATAGACGCTAAATTTGTCCGTGAAGAACAATACCCGACTTGGCTAGCCAATGTAGTTCCAGTCAGAAAGAAGAATGGTCAGATCAGAATTTGTGTGGACTTCAGAGATCTGAACAAGGCATGTCCAAAAGATGAATTCCCTCTACCGATCCCAGAATTAATGATCGACATTGCTTCGACACATGAAATATTCTCGTTCATGGATGGGACTTCAGGATACAACCAGATAAAAATGGCTCCAGAAGATGAAAAGCTTACAGCATTCAGAACGCCGATCGGAGTATTTTGCTACACAGGTGATGCCATTCGGACCGAAGAACGCAGGAGCAACCTACCGAGAGAGCAATGACAAGAATTTTTGATGATCTCATCCACAATCAAGTCGAATGCTACGTGGACGATGTGGTCATCAAAAGCAAAGTAAAGGAAAACCACCTGTATGATTTGAGAATTGTTTTCGAACGATTAAGACAATTTAACCTTAAGATGAATCCCTTAAAATGTGCCTTCGGCGTCACCTCCGGAAATTCTTAGGATTCGTTGTCCGACATCGTGGAATTGAAATCGACCCGGAAAAGATTAAAGCTATCTTAGAAATGCCGCCTCCCAAAACCTTAAAACAACTACGATCTTTTCAAGGGAAGCTGGCATATCTTCGACGCTTTATCTCAAACCTGTCGGTAGGTGTCGGCCTTTCTCGGCACTAGTTAAAAAGGACGCCAAATTTATTTGGGAAGAGAAATGCCGAAGGCCTTCGAAGACATTAAACAATATTTAATGACACCTCCCGTCTTAGCAACCCCGAGCCTCGGGTAGACCGCCGATACTTTACACCGCGGCTTTAGATGACTCTCTCGGAGCCCCGTTAGCCTGTGTCAATGATGAGGGTAAAGAAAATGCTCTTTACTACTTAAGCCGTCGTTTACTTCCGACGAAAGTAAGGTATCCCGCAATTGAAAAGCATTGTTTGGCCTCGATCTTCGCCGCTCAAAAGCTCGGGCACTACATGCTTTCTCACAAGGTCAACTCGATTTCGAAGTTTAATCCATTGCAATACTTGATGACTCGTCCAACACTTTCCGACAGACTTGCCAGATGGTCAATGATATTATTGCAATTCGATATAACTTTCGTGCCTCTTCGTGCCGTAAAGGGACAAGTCTTAGCAGACTTCCTCGCAGCACACCCTTTGCCGGCAGAATCTCCTCTCAATGATGATTTGCCAGATGAACAAATAATGAACCTAGAAGACCTTAATGATCGACGTTGGGAGTTATATTTCGACGGAGCATCTTCAGAACACAAAGACGAAGAATCGCAAGTGATAGTGCCCGGTAAGCAGGAATCGGGCTAATCTTTATAACACCGGAGCGGGGGATGTTAAGATACTCCTACCACTTGACGTAACCATGTACAAACAACGAAGCGAATACGAAGCCCTCATAACGGGACCGGAATTAACCATT
This sequence comes from Papilionanthe hookeriana x Papilionanthe teres, assembly GCA_022702705.1. Lineage (NCBI taxonomy): Eukaryota > Viridiplantae > Streptophyta > Magnoliopsida > Asparagales > Orchidaceae > Papilionanthe > Papilionanthe hookeriana x Papilionanthe teres. The sequence goes on from JAKZJZ010001895.1 coordinate 2,139, forward strand.
CAAATGGGGATAACGGACATCAACATCTACGGGGATTCACAGCTAATCATTCAACAGATCGCCGGACAATACAGAATTTTTAAACCAAGACTCGAACAATACTTCCAAGTATGCCATACAAATTGTTGGAACGATTCCAAATGTGACAATCTACAAAATTCCCGAAAAGAAAATGCTTTAGCAGATGCTTTAGCCCGTCTCGCAAAAGAATTTGCCTGTTTGCAAGATGAATCGATGGAAGTGTCGGTTCACGGACGTCGAGTCCTATCACGGCTCGACATAAACACAATACACAAATCGAAAAAGAAAAAGAATCAGTTACAGCAAGTGATGTGAAAACACGGAAGATTGGCGACGGCCATTGATGGACTACCTGCAAACAGGAAAGCTACCAGACGATAGGTCGCTAGCCCATCAGATCAAGAAAAGAACTCTGTCTTACGCATTAATAAACAACACATTGTACAGAAGGTCTTTTGATCAAATGTGGCTAAGGTGCCTCAGCGGGTCCGAGGCCCGTGAAATTGTTAAAGAAGTGCATTCAGGACTCTGTGGCGCTCACCAGTCGGGTCCGAAGATGAAAATGAAAATTAAAAGATTAGGATACTACTGGCCCTCAATGATGACCGACCGCATGAAAATCGCCAAGAGCCGTCATCAATGCCAAGTACACGGAGTGGTTCTACACCAACCTCCAAATGTGCTACACCCGACAATTGCGTCGTGGCCATTTGAATGTTGGGGCTCGGATATAGTGGGTCCGATAGAACCACCATCTTCAAAAGGACATTGTTGACCTCATTTTTGATGAGGTCTTCCCTTCTTCTTTTTAGTGCTTAGGATCTAGCCTTAGGCTTTTTCTTTGACTATCTTAGAGGACTAGAATTGGGACCCACCTTTTAGAAATTTAAACCACTTCTAAACTCCCCGCAAACTCCACAAACTTGACTATAGACCCCTAATCACCTAGAGGGTTGAAATCAAATGTGGAAGTTTAAAGGATGAGTTCCTATAGGATTCTTTGGCCTTAGGATCGCCTACCGGTGGCCCGGTGCAGTGAAGGGGCCGACTTACACTACACTTACACACTACATTTCCACACACTTCCTAAAACCACACCCATACCCAACTTAACCTCCTGACTCATGTAGGTGATTCACATGGATGGTCCTTAACCCCTAAGCCCTTGGCTAAGAGGGTTAGGAACAACATAGTGAATGCCTCAAATGAGTCCTCTCATGGCTCATAAGGGCTTGAAATGGCTTCATGGCTCAACCAAAATGATTTCTTTCCACCTAGATTCACCCAATCTTCAATTTCCCAAATTTTCAATTTTTGACCCCCGGGACCCTACACCTACTAAACCTACCCAAAACCCTTGAAATTACCCAAATTTTTGCAAAATTTCCAAATTACCCAAAATTTTCCAAAATCAATCCCAAACATCTCCACATCACTCAAATTGATCATCCATACCCAAAAATACCAAAGATTCCAAAATTACCTCCCAATACCCTCCAAATACCCAAAATACCCTTCTTGGCCTAAAAATCCAAAAATTCAGAAAATTCCCAGAAAATTCCAGAAAATCCTAAATATTCCCAATTTCATTTTGTCCAACTACACCATGGGCCAATTTTGTCAATTTACCCTACTTTTGTCAAAACCCCCAAATTGACCCATTTTAACCCAAAGTGAACCCAATGTTAAACCAAACTTATCCAATTGACCCAAATTCTGGTCCAATTCAATTCTAAACTTCAATTCAACATCCCCAATACCAATCTAGACCAAATCCAAGTCCAATTTGGTTGACATTTGGATCCAATTCCACTTTTGGCCTTAAAGCCCAATTTGGACCCATGACCCAAACCTAACTCAAACTCACCCAATTCAACTCCAATTAACCCCAAACCTTTTCTAAATCCTCCTTAACATCCCCACAAACAAAACCCTAGCATTATTTGCCCAAAATTTAGACCCAAGTCCCACTCAAACTCAACCCAAGGTTAAAAGGCCCATTTTTGACCTAAACCCAAACCTAACCCAAATTCAACCCAATTCAAGCCCAAACTACCCCAAATTTGCTTCAAGTCACTCATGACACATCCATGAGCTAAACCCAACAATTATTTGGCCCAACCTCTTTACAAAATTCCCATCCATAAATTCATTTTTAAACTTAAAGGCCCATTCCTTAAACCATTTTAAAAGCCCACTTCCACCAAATCCAAAACCCCAAAAAATTCTTCCAAAGCCCATATCACATTTCCCCTCATCATACTTTCAATTAAAATCATCCCTAAGTCCTAAACCAATGATCAAATATTTCTAAATGAAGCTTCATCCAAATTTCCACCAAATTATCCAAAATCCTTAAAATCTTTTTTTATGAAATTGACCAAACTTTTTGCCAAGCCAAAGGTGAGCCATGAAGCCATGCATGAGCCACATGTGAGCCATGAGAGCTTTGGACACTCCACCATGCCATATTGGGTAAGAAGAGGGGGCTTTCCTTAATCCCTAAAGCTCATTAGCCTTAATCATGTTTCACCTAAACTTAAATTTAATCCAAATATATTTGGATGGAGACTTCTCCATGCCAAACCAAATCGATCCCTTTGATCCCCCACAGCATCCAAAGCCACCTTGAAGGGTGCACCAAGCCCAAATGGGTGGATTGACCCATTTAGACTCAAAACTAGCCATGCCCCATTCTACTTTGGATCAAAGCCTTTACACATGTCCATGGCCGATTGATTGCACAAACCTCCGACCCCGACCCACCCGACCTCGAGGGTGACCCATGCTCGGCCGGCCGGCCACCAGGCCGCCGGAAAACACCATGGCCGAGAGCTCACATGTGAGCCAACATTGAAATTCTCACTTGCTGAGCTGCCCCTTGCCTAGTGGTCACCATGGCCGTTCTTCTCCTCACCGGAGCAAGCGATCCCAAGCCCTAACTCCCCCAGGAGGCCCCCGACCAGCTCTATTTAAACTCCACCCCTCTCGGCCATGAAAAGAGAGAAGCACAAACCTTGCCAAAACTACGCCAAAATTGTTCCGGACCCTTCTCCATCCTTAGAGCACTTGATCCCCAAGTGAAATCCCTCTCGCCATTTCTCCTCGTAAGCTCAATTTCGAGTTGAAATTCCACCCAAAACCAGGACACTTCTCCACGGTGAGCCAATTCCCAAATTGATTGGCTCTACACCTTCACCGGACCAAGAGAAGGTGTCCACCATCAAAAGCCCCATCTCCGAGGCCACCCGGTTGCTCCAGCCTCCAAGCTTTGTGATCGGGCTTGGTCGAAATCATATCCGTACAATTCCCTGCACTAGGAGACTTCATCTGGAGCTTGCTGGGACCCAATCGAAGGTGCAACAACTCTCAGATTGAAGCCACACTTCTCTGAGCCAAGGTATGAGCTAACTCTCCATCCCGAGCTTCTGGAGATTCTCCATTTCAAATGCCTTAGTTTCAATGCATGTTAGCCGTATAGATGTGTTTGTCTCTTCAAGACGAATCCATAGAGCATAAGAACTTGAAAATTCATTGAGTATCGAGTGAGATATTAGGGATTTAGTGTGGACGGCTATCGGGTGAGGACACTTGGGGACGATGAACGGATGCCGTCCATTCAATACACGCGCGCACGGACGGCCAGGATCGCGTCGGACCAGGAGACGGTACGAGAACCGCGGGGCCCGGGCTGCTGACTCGGGTGGCGGCGTCGAATGGGAGCGCGCCGCGTGGTCTTTCGGAGCTGCCGAGGATGCGGCGGCGCCGCGTGGATAAATAGAAAATTAGGGTATTTTCCGATTTATTTAATTCCCTAAACTTCAAAAATTCATATCTCCGTGTAGAAATATCAGAAAAATAAAATAAAAATACCCTCTTGCTCGAGTGAAGAGTGGAGAATAATGTGGAAAAGAAATCACTTAATTTCATCAAATATTTTATTTTTTATAATTTATTTACTCTCTGCATTGTTTTAATTCTCCATGCATGCATACAATTCACCATGGCATGAGACCATAGGGCTTTTGAAGCCTCTGAATTTGGGAACATTCCCTGAATTTTCCAAAGTCGAGGCCATCCCTATGAAGAGTTCTTGATTTTTCAAATTCAGGTCACTGTTTTGAGTATTTTAATTCCAGTAAATAGCATGTTGTGAAATAAATTCTAGGAAAATTTGGTGATGTTCCTTATGACCAGAGAACCCTAGGAAAAATAGATTTTAGCTTAGTTCATTCAAAACAGACCTAATTGGCTTAAACACCCAAAATAGGTCTTTAATTAATTAGAGTTAACCAGGCATCAAATTGACTTGAAATCAATTCTACACTAACCTTTAGGATCAGAGCAATCCACCATAAAAGTTTGAGGTCAATTGGACTTGGTTAGCCCCACTAATTGGGTTGATTAAGCCACTTAGCCATTTTAAACTTTAAAAATTCATAACTTTTAAAATACCTTTCAAAAATTCACCAAATTGGTTTTGGAGCCTCTCTGATATTAGGGAATCTAAGAAAATTGAAATTTCAATTTTCTGAAAAAGTTGATTTTTAATAATATTTTAATATTTTTAATAATTAAAAAATAATAAAAATCACAAAAATAATAAAATTCACCAAAATGTCACATTTTAAATTTTAATCACTTAGGAACAAATCCCACATTTTTCTTAGCTCTATTTAGTGAGATATTGAATTTTAAAGTTTTAAGGTAATTTTAAAATTAAAAAATGTATTTTCTAGCATTTTCACTAAAATAATTATAATAAATCATAGAAAAATCAGAAAATTGCAAAATTTACTTCTCTGGTTTCCTTGATATCAGAGAGATTTTTGAAAAATATAAAATCCATTTTTCAACATTTATTTTATTTTTAAATTAATTAACACTCCAAAACTCAAAATAATTATAATAAAAATAATATAATTCAAAAAAATCACCAAAATTGGTCCAAGTGCTTCTCTGGTCATTGGGAATGTCCCCTAATTTTCTTAAGGACAGAAACTTTCCTTTGGTCATGTTATCAAATTTTCCTTGAAAATCTCTATTTTCCACTAAAAATAATTATATAAATAAATTAAATACAGAAAAATCACATTTTCTCCTCTCATGTCTTTATATACATATGAGTGAAGTCACATAAAAATTTCAAGTTCATTTGGGTTCAATTTAGTGAGTTATGAAATTATTAAGCTTAAGGGGTAAAATGGTAATTAAACTTTTAACCCTTAATTAAAACTTTAGGTTTAATAAAAAATCAACAAGTAAAATATTTGATCTTAATCTGGTTTGGATGATTGAAATTTAAATAATTAAAGGGTAGAAACCCATTAAATAATTTTAAAATGATTAAAATTTAATTAAATAATAGATTAAATTGGGAGGAATAATAAATTAGAATTATTAAAATAAGGGATATTTATTAGGAAGAGATTTATTCTTTAATTTAAAAATCCCTAAACTAATTATATCATTAATACTCAATTCTTAATTAAAATGATAACTCAAATGTAAAACATTAAAAGACTTAATTGAATTATTAAACTCTTTTAAAATTTCAATTAAAATTAAAAAATAAAGTAAATTAAAATTAAATTAAAATTAAATTAAATTAAACTAAATTAAAATTAAACTAAATTAAAATTAAATTAAAATTAAATTAAATTAAATTAAATTAAATTAAATTAAATAATTAAATTAAATTAAAATTAAATTAAATTAGATTAAATTAAATAATTAAACAAATTAAATTAAATCAAATTAAATTAAATAAAATAAAATTAAATTAAATTAAAATTAAATAATTAAATTAAATCAAATCAAATTAAATTAAAATTAAATCAAATCAAATTAATTAAACATCAAATCAAATTAAATTAAACTATATTAAGTTAAATTAAAGCTCAATTAAATTAAGTTGAATTAAATATAACATCACTTAAGACATAAAGAATTCAAAATAAATCTAAAATAACTTGAACGCTATTCCAAATTTAGACCCTTTAACTTAAATCAAATCATTTGAATACTAATTTACCCTTGAAAGCTTTGATTATTATAACTCCTAAATGAAACATTAAATGAAGTGCTACTTCACTCATAGGATATTCAAATGTCTTAATTCACTGGGCAAGTTAATAAAACATGAAAACCTCGGACGATTGATTCATTTATATAATTAAATTCATTTGGACTTAAAACAATCCTAGAAATATTGAAAAGATGTTTAAGATTCTTCTTAAGCACTTCCTCAATATGATAGGATATTTATAAGAACAATTGAATTTAATTGTTCTTTGATGAAGAAAATCGTTTTCAAACAAAAGCACAAAGAACCTAGACGTCATAGGAGATGACTAGCTATAGGATTAGGAATTTGGTAGAAAACCATAACCTTTCCCTTAGCTTTACCTAGGAACTTGCTTAAATATTCTAATTGTGTTTTAAGTGCAGCTTGGGATGATGGGAAGACCCTCCAGGTACGCTTTTATTTTATTGCAATTCACTCTCTTGCAATTTACTTTCTCGCAATTTACCTTCTTGCAACTTACTTTATTGCAAATGCATTTATTTTTCTTGCATGATAAGACAACTGTTGCATGAAAACCCACACCTTTAGGATAGTCCCTAAAACTGAAACCAAAACTAAGTTAAAAGTCATTGCAAGATAAAATTCACCGCCACAACATTTCAAAATATAAAACAACTCAAAATTTAATCACAAACAGAACACAAAACTACAATTGCAACTAAATTAAAACGTCCTGTTGGATGATCGGGAATACCTCGGATGATGTAACCTACGTGTTGCTAACGGGATTTCCCACGGTCTAAATGAAAGTGTGGAACTCATTCAGTTGAGTTTAGCAAATTCATCCGGACTAAGTGAATCCGATAAAAATAATGATGCCGGAAGGATGGAACCGTGGGATCTTAACCGGTGTCGTTATAATCAACTTTAAGATTTGTTTTAATCAAAATACAAGAACACTTGGAAAATTAAGACTTCTCTAAACCAAAACACTTTTCTCATCCCCTGATTTATGATTTCTAAAACTAAACCTCTGCAACAACAAGAAGCTTGGAGCATGGTGGGCAGCACGGCCATCGTCATCAACAAAACTTGAACCTACTTCAGCAAAACCTTCTTAGAATTAAACAACAAAGCCATAGGACGTCGAGGTAGCTTGCCTAGTGCAACATAAATCCTCAACTCTTCGTTAGGCATTTGCATTGCAAATTAAGCCCTAACCGGTCTTAGGATTCCGAGGTAATCGTCCGATACGACAATAAACCCTCACATCTTCCGAGCTATTTGTTTGATTTCATCATACAAATATAAGCCCTAATTAATTAAAATTGGCAAGATTGAAATACTAAATAAACATTAGGACTTTCCTAAACTCGAGCCAAACGATAGGATAGTCGGGAAATTACCGAAGTTCACTTCGAATCAGTGATTTCTCCTACCTTTCTTCCTTTGGATTCACAAAACAAAATGTTCCAAGTTTGATCCATTCCCTATTGAAATTCCAAAATTCAATCTTTGAAAACTTTAAACTTTGAAATTCTTGAGAGCAGAATTATTGGTTATTATCGAGAGTTTTCTTAGGTGATTCCCGTCACTTAAGATGTAATTAACTATAGGGGCTTGCCCTTATAGGGAATTTTAAAGAACCCAGGTAATATAAACCCTGTTTAATACTTTCATATTAAGCAGGGGAATTTGTCGGCTTATAAAATTGGTTTGCAGACCAAACGGATGTCACAAAACTTCTAGTTTATTTGATCGAGCTCCACCGTCAAGAAGTGTGTCTATCTTTAGGGATAGATACATGGTTTATGGTGCGGTGCTCTGTTGACCTCATTTTTGATGAGGTCTTCCTTTCTTCTTTTTAGTGCTTAGGATCTAGCCTTAGGCTTTTCCTTTGACTATCTTAGAGGACTAGAATTGGGACCCGCCTTTTAGAAATTCAAACCACTTCTAAACTCCCTGCAAACTCTACAAACTTGACTATAGACCCCTAATCACCTAGAGGGTTGAAATCAAATGTGGAAGTTTAAAGGATGAGTTCCTATAGGATTCTTTGGCCTTAGGACTGCCCTGGGTGGCCTGGTCTGGTGAAGGGGCTGACTTACACTACACTTACACACTACATTTCCACACACTTCCTAAAACCACACCCATACCCAACTTAACCTCCCGACTCATGTAGGTGATTCACATGGATGGTCCTTAACCCCTAAGCCCTTGGCTAAGAGGGTTAGGAACAACATAGTGAATGCCTCAAATGAGTCCTTTCATGGCTCATATGGGCTTGAAATGGCTTCATGGCTCATATGGGCTTGAAATGGCTTCATGGCTCAACAAAAATGATTTCTTTCCACCTAAATTCACCCAATCTTCAATTTCCCAAATTTTCAATTTTTGACCCCCGGGACCCTACACCTACTAAACCTACCCAAAACCCTTGAAATTACCCAAATTTTTGCAAAATTTCCAAATTACCCAAAATTTTCCAAAATCAATCCCAAACATCTCCACATCACTCAAATTGATCATTCATACCCAAAAATACCAAAGATTCCAAAAATACCTCCCAATACCCTCCAAATACCCAAAATACCCTTCTTGGCCTAAAAATCCAAAAATTCAGAAAATTCCCAAAAAATTCCAGAAAATCCCAAATATTCCCAATTTCATTTTGTCCAACTACACCATGGGCCAATTTTGTCAATTTACCCTACTTTTGTCAAAACCCCCAATTTCACCCATTTTAACCCAAAGTGAACCCAATGTCAAACCAAACCTACCCAATTGACCCAAATTCTGGTCCAATTCAATTCTAAACTTCAATTCAACATTCCCAATACCAATCTAGACCAAATCCAAGTCCAATTTGATTGACATTTGGATCCAATCTCACTTTTGGCCTTAAAGCCCAATTTGGACCCATGACCCAAACTTAACCCAAACTCACCCAATTCAACTCCAATTAACCTCAAATCTTTTCTAAATCTTCCTTAACATTCCCACAAACAAAACTCTAACATGATTTGCCCAAAATTTGAACCCAAGTCCCACTCAAACTCAACCCAAGGTCAAAAGGCCCATTTTTGACCTAAACCCAAACCTAACCCAAATTCAACCCAATTCAAATCCAAACTACCCCAAATTTGCTTCAAATCACTCATGACACATCCATGAGCTAAACCCAACAATTATTTGGCCCAACCTCTTTACAAAATTCCCATCCATAAATTCATTTTTAAACTTAAGGGCTCATTCCTTAAACCATTTTAAAAGCCCACTTCCACCAAATCCAAAGCCCCAAAAATTCTTCCAAAGCCCATATGACATTTCCCCTCATCATACTTTCAATTAAAATCATCCCTAAGTCCTAAACCAATGATCAAATATTTCTAAATGAAGCTTCATCCAAATTTCCACCAAATTATCCAAAATCCTTAAAATCCTTTTTTATGAAATCGACTTCACTTTTCCCAAGCCAAATGGAGCCATGGAGCCATGCACAAGCCATATGCAAGCCATGAGAGCCTCTTTACATGTCACCATGCCATTTTGGGCAAAAGGAGGAGGCTCTTTCCTTAATTCCTAAAGGTGATTAACCACTTCCATGACTCCACTAAACCATGCTTAAGCCTAATCGTACTTGGATCGCGACTTGACCCCACTAATCAAGCTGATCCAAATCACTTTATCCTCAGCCTAAACCGAGCCTTGGGTGGTGCACCTAGCCCAAATGGGTGGGTTGACCCATTTAGGTCCAAATCTAGCCAAGCCCCATTCCACTTTGGATCAAAGCCTTTACACATGTCCATGGCCAATTGATCTGCACAAACCTCCAGCCCCCGACCCACCCGACCTCGAGGGTGACCCATGCTCGGCCGGCCGGCCACTGGGCCGCCGGAAAACACCATGGCCGAGAGCTCACATGTGAGCCAACGTTGAAATTCTCACTTGCCGAGCCGCCCCATCCCCAGGTGGCTACCATGGCCGATCTTCTCCTCACCGAGCAAGCTGTGATCCCAAGCCCTAACTCCCCTCGGGAGGCCCCCCGGCCACTCTATTTAAACTCCACCCCTCTCGGCCATGAGAAGGAGAGAAGCATAAACCTTGCCAAAACTCGCCAAAATTGTTCCGGACCCTCCTCCACCCTTAGAGCACTTGATCCCAGGTGAAATTCCCCCGCCATTTCTCCTCTCGTAAGCTCAATTTCGAGTCGAAATTCCACCCAAAACCAGGACACTTCTCCACAGTGAGCCAATTCCCAAATTGATTGGCTCTACACCTTCACCGTACCAAGGGAAGGTGTCCACCATCAAAAGCCCCATCTCCAGGCCACCCAGTTGCTCCAGCCTCCAAGCTTTGTGATCTGGCTTGGTCGAAATCATATCCAGACAATTCACCAGACCAGGAGACTTCATCTGGAGCTTGCTGGGACCCAATCGAAGGTGCAACAACTCTCAGATTGAAGCCACACTTCTCTGAGCCAAGGTATGAGCTAACTCTTCATCCCGAGCTTCTGGAGATTCTCCATTTCAAATGCTTTAATTTCAATGCATGTTAATCGTATAGATGTATTCGTCTCTTCAAGACGAATCCATAGAGTATAAGAACGTAACAATCCATTGAGAATCGAGTGAGATCTTAGGGATTTAGTGTGGACGGCTCTCGGGTGAGAACACTTGGGGACGATGAACGGATGTCGTCCATTCAATACACGCGCGCACGGACGGCCAGGATCGCGTCGGACCAGGAGACGGTACGAGAACCGCGGGGCCCGGGCTGCTGACTCAAGTGGAGGCGTCGAATGGGAGCGCGCCGCGTGGCCTTTCGAGCCGCCGAGGATGCGTTGGCGCCGACTCGGATAAGTAGAAAATTAGGGATTTTCTGATTTATTTAATTCCCTAAACTTCAAAAATTCATATCTCCGTGTAGAAAAATCAGAAAAATAAAATAAAAATATCCTCTTGCTCGGTGAAGAGAGGAGAATAATGTGGAAAAGAAATCACTTAATTTCATCAAATATTTTATGTTTTATAATTTATTTACTCTCTCGCATTGTTTTAATTCTCCATGCATGCATACAATTCACCATGGCATGAGACCATAGGGCTTTGAAGCCTCTCGAATTTGGGAACATTCCCTGAATTTTCCAAAGTCGGAGGCCATCCCTATGAAGAGTTCTTGATTTTTCAAGTTCGAGTCACTGTTTTGAGTATTTTAATTCCAGTAAATAGCATGTTGTGAAATAAATTCTAGGAAAATTTGGTGATGTTCCTTATGACCAGAGAACCCTAGGAAAAATAGGTTTTAACTTAGTTCATTTAAAACAACCCTAATTGGCTTAAACACCCAAAATAGGTCTTTAATTAATTAGAGTTAACCAGGCATCAAATTGACTTGAAATCAATTCTCCACTGACCTTTAGGATCAGAGGAACCCACCATAAAAATTTGAGGTCAATTGGACTTGGTTAGCCCTACTAATTGGGTTGATTAAGTCACTTAGCCATTTTAAACTTTAAAAATTCATAACTTTTAAAATACTTTTCAAAAATTCACCAAATTGGTTTTGGAGCCTCTCTGATATCAGGGAAATCTAAGAAAATTAAAATTTCAATTTTCTAAAAAAGTTGATTTTTAATAATATTTTAATATTTTTAATAATTAAAAAATAGTAAAAATCACAAAAATAATAAAATGCACCAAAATGTCACATTTTGAATTTTAATCACTTAGGAACAAATCCCACATTTTTCTTAGGTCTATTTAGTGAGATATTGAATTTTAAAGCCCTAGGGTAATTTTAAAATAAAAAAAAATGTATTTTCTAGCATTTTCACTAAAAAAAATTATAATAAATCATAGAAAAATCAGAAAATTGCAAAATTTGCTTCTCTGGTTTCCTTAATATCAGAGAGATTTTTGAAAAATATAAAATCCATTTTTCAACATTTATTTTATTTTTAAATTAATTAACACTCCAAAACACAAAATAATTATAATAAAAATAATATAATTCAAAAAATCACCAAAATTGGTCCAAGTGCTTCTCTAGTCATTAGGAATGTCCCCTAATTTTCTTAAGGATAGAAACTTTCCTTTGGTCATGTTATCAAATTTTCCTTGAAAATCTCTATTTTCCACCAAAAATAATTATATAAATAAATTAAATACAGAAAAATCACATTTTCTCCTCTCTTGTCTTTATTGACATATGAGTGAAGTCACATAAAAACTTCAAGTTCATTTAAGTTCAATTTAGTGAGTTATGAAATTATTAAGCTTAAGGGGTAAAATGGTAATTAAACTTTTAACCCTTAATTAAAACTTTAGGTTTAATAAAAAATCAACAAGTAAAATATTTGATCTTAATCTGGTTTGGATGATTGAAATTTAAATAATTAAAGGGTAGAAACCCATTAAATAATTTTAAAATGATTAAACTTTAATTAAATAATAGATTAAATTTGGAAGAATAATAAAATTGGAATTATTAAAATAAGGGATATTTATTAGGAAGAGATTTATTCTTTAATTTAAAAAATCCCTAAACTAATTATATCATTAACACTTAACTCTTAATTAAAATGATAACTCAAATTTAAAATATTAAAAAACTTAATTAAATCATTAAACTCTTTTAAAATCTCAATTAAAATTATAAATTAAATTAAATTAAAATTAAATTAAATAATTAAATTAAATTAAATTAAACAATTAAATTAAATTAAATTAAATTAAATTAAATTAAATTAAATAATTAAATTAAATTAAATTAAACAATTAAATTAAATTAAACAATTAAATTAAATTAAATTAAATTAAATAATTAAATTAAATCAAATCAAATCAAATTAATTAAACATCAAATCAAATTAAATTAAATTAAGTTAAATTAAAACTCAATTAAATTAAATTGAATTAAATGTAACATCACCTAAGACATAAAAGAAATTAAATATAAAGCAACTTGAACACTATTCCAAATTTAAACCCTTTAACTTAAATCAAATCATTTGAATACTAATTTACCCTTGAAAGCTTTGATTATTATAACTCCTAAATGAAACATTAAGTGAAATGCTACTTCACTCATAAGATATTCAAATGTCTTAATTCACTGAGCAAGTTAACAAAACTTGAAAACCTCGGACGATTGATTCATTTATATAATTAAATTCATTTGGACTTAAAACAATCCTAAAAATATTGAAAAGATGTTTAAGATTCTTCTTAAGCACTTCCTCAATATGATAGGATATTTATAAGAACAATTGGATTTAATTGTTCTTTGATGAAGAAAATCGTCCTCAAACAAAAACACAAAGAACTCTAGACGTCATAGGAGATGACTAAATATAGGATTAGGAATTTGGTAGAAAACCATAACCTTTCCCTTAGCTTTACCTAGGAACTTGCTTAAATATTCTAATTGTGTTTTAAGTGTAGCTTGGGATGACGGGAAGACCCTCCAGGTACGCTTTTATTTTATTGCAATTTATTTTCTTGCAATTTACTTCCCTGCAATTTACTTTATTGCAGATGCACTTTACTTTTCTTGCATGATAAAACAACTGTTGCATGAAAACCCACACCTTTAGGATAGTCCCTAAAACTGAAACCAAAACTAAGTTAAAAGTCATTGCAAGATAAAAATCACCGCCACAACATTTCAAAATATAAAACAACTCAAAATTTAATCACAAACAGAACACAAAACTACAATTGCAACTAAATTAAAACGTCCTGTTGGATGATCGGGAATACCTCGGATGATGTAACCTACGTGTTGCTAACGGGATTTCCCACGGTCTAAATGAAAGTGTGGAACTCATTCGAGTTGAGTTTAGCAAATTCATCCGGACTAAGTGAATCCGATAAAAATAATGATGCCGAAGGATGGAACCGTGGGATCTTAACCGGTGTCGTTATAATCAACTTTAAGATTTGTTTTAATCAAAGTACAAAACACTCGGAAATTAAGACTTTCTCTAAACCAAAACACTTTTCTCATCTCCCGATTTATGATTTCTAAAACTAAAACCTCTGCAACAACAAGGAGCTTGGAGCATGGTGGGCGGCACGGCCATCGTCGTCAGCGAAACTTGAACCTACTTCAAGAGAAACCTTCTTAGAATTAAACAACAAAGCCATAGGACTTCGAGGTAGCTTGCTCTAGTGCAACATAAATCCTCAACCTCTTCGTTAGGCATTTGCATTGCAAATTAAGCCCTAACCGGTCTTAGGATTCCGAGGTAGTCGTCCGATACGACAATAAACCCTCATATCTTCTAGAGTTATTTGTTTGATTTTATCATACAAATATAAGCCCTAATTAATTAAAATTGGCAAGATTGAAATACTAAATAAACATTAGGATTTTCCTAAATTCAAGCCAAACAATAGGATAGTCGGGAAATTACCGAAGTTCGCTTCGAATCTGTGATTTCTCCTACCTTTCTCCCTTTGGATTCCCAAAACAAAATGTTCCAAATTTGATCCATTCCCTATTGAAATTCCAAAATTCAATCCCTTGAAAACTTAAACTTTGAAATTCTTGAGAGCAGAATTATTGGTTATTAATCGAGAGTTTTCTTAGGTGATTCCCGTCACTTAAGATGTAATTAACTATAGGGGCTTGCCCTTATAGGGAATTTTAAAGAACCCAGGTAATATAAACCCTGTTTAATACTTTCATATTAAGCAGGGGAATTTATCGGCTTATAAAATTGGTTCGCAGACCAAACGGATGTCACAAAACTTCTAGTTTATTTGATCGAGCCTCACCCTCAAGCAGTGTGTTTATCTTTAGGGATAGATACACGGTTTAGTGGTGCGGTGCTCGTTTATATAAACTATTCGGGATGTGAGATCGGTTTAATCTCATATCTTAAAACTTTCAAATTTAAAATTATTTTCAAAGTCAAATACTACTTTCTAAATTATATATATATTTAAATCAAATTTAAAATTTAAATTCGCCGACAACTTACGGTAGGCGACCCCCTTTTAAAATACAACACAACCTAAAAATAGTGCCGAGCAACTTACGGCGACTCCGTCTGGGAAGATTCCTCTCTCCATTATAATCAAATAATTCTGATTTCAAAAATCGGTAGTGTATCCATGTCCCTTATGGATCAAACTACCCTTCTTTCCGTTGGAATACTATGTTCATTTCTATCTTGAACAAGTATAGCCAACATTCTCTCGGATTTAGGAGCCACTGTTTAGACACCCCTAAACGGAGAGGTTCCGAGATCCTTTTACCTCATTTCGAGGTGGGGTGGACCCCGATAGGTGTTAGTTTAGGAGTGATCCTTCGAGTCGGGAAGTCTTGCTTAAGACTTTCTTTTCCTTTACGAATCGGATTCCTTACCTTCTCTACACCTTTGAACATTCCGTTCTAAATAAACGAAACCCTCTAATAAGTGATTCTTTTAACAAATGATTCTTTTTTATAAATACATGAACAAAGAATGAGTTCGGACTCTTTTCAATTCCTTTCTTTTCGTCCTAAAGAAAAGAAGCATAACTTGGGACCGATAACGAGATCTACCTCTGCGAAATGGAAGCCACAAGCGATTTTCTCCTTCACCAACGGACTGGACTTCGGCCATCTATAAGGATGAGCCGCCGACAATGGGGTCATCCGATTCGGACAAGGATTTGAAAACACGAACGTCGAGGTCACCGATGTCTCCCTCTTTGCATCGACAAACAAGGTATCCGAAGCCGAGGAACCACGCGCGGGTTCGACCTTAGGTCGACCCGAGAGTTTCCTCCCTGCCAAAGGGTCCGGACTAGGAGGAGTCTTGCCGTCCGCAGGAGGAGCATTCTTACTACCCCACTTGGTCTAGTTGTTTACGCACCTACCCGACTTCGCCAAATCAAGAGGGAAAGAAATCCGGAACTATGGTAAACCCGTTACCGTGGAGGGTACGGATCTTCCCCGTAAGACCTTCGTCTTCAAAATCGGGTCCGGTTCGAAGATTCCGTCGGCGACAAAGACCCAAAGAAGAAATAGAAATAGAAGGATCGCCGTGGAAGCCGGAGCTGCCGAGATTGCCTTCTGGAGGAAATTCCGGAGTTGCCGAATATACACCGCTACCGGAATATACACCACCGCTGCGACTACGTACCACTTTGGGAGGAAGCGGGTTCCATCCCCTCTCCGCCGCGAGAGGATGAGGAGAATGTTCGCAAGATTCGTTGCCACATTACCTCGGCCCGCATACTACAACGATAGCCGCAAGAAAAGAACTAGAACTACGCCGTTTGCTCGACCGCAAACTTTGGTAGAAAAACCTAGCAAGGAAAGAAAATCGCCCGTGTCGGAAATTCTACGAAGGATAGGGCGGGTGCCGATCGAATCCCGTCTTGGGCCCCGAGTAGAACCCGCCGTCATGATAGAAAAGCCAAGCGAGAGAATGAAGGCTAGCCCGCCCGTCGTAGTATCGGGATTACGGATTAGGGAGGATACCACCTTTCGGCATTCGGCGATGAACCATCCGGTCCTAGACCTTCGCTGCTAGAAGGATGGTGTGGCGTCCCACTACGGGGCGATTGAGATCGAAACAACAGCCCCGAGAGAGAAAGTCTCGCCAGGAGGCTGGAATCGAAGAAAGTGCTACTGCGATGAAGGGGACTCGTGAAAAAGGACCCGGCAACCATCGCATGACAACCACAAAGATACACGAAAGCTCCGCTAGAAGATGCCATGGAAAAGCCGAGAACCGACATCCGACGGTTGGCAAAAGAAAGAGAAGAAAAGTTCGGAGATGAGATCGACTCATCGGAATTCATGGACAACGAATATGCGAAATCAACATGGTTGAGACACGAGCTTCATCAGCTTCACAAGGTGCTCCTGCAGCCGCGAGAAGAGAGGAGCCAGAACTGATGAAGAGACAGCTTCAGGAAAAGGACGACACGATCGCTCAAATGGCGAAGAGGATGGAAGAGATGGTCGTAGCTCTGGCCACTCTCCGAGTCGAGTACAACCACATAGAGAGACACCCCGTAAGTCATTCACATCGTAGACGGAGGAAAGGAGATTACATCCGTCAATGGGGATGACCAGGCCAAAAAGGATACAGCACAAAGTATGATCCCTGAAAAGGATATCAAGAACTTGGTAGAGCAGCAGGTGCGAGAAGCCTTAGCACAATCGAAGAACGGGACATCCATTCGGATGGGTAGACCTTACCCAGAAGAATTCGACGCTGTCCAATACCCGAAAGGCTTCGTACCACCTCTGTTTAAGACCTTCGACGGAACCGGGAACCCCCGACAGCATGTTGCACACTTTCGTGCCAGTTGTTGCAATGCCGGCGGGGCGATGTGCTACTCTTCCGACGGTTCGTTAGCGATCCGTCGAGAATCGCCTTCGGCGGGTATGCGGAGTTACCCAACGGTTCGTGAAGACATTCTCAGAGCTAGAGAGCCTCTTCATTAAGCGATTTGCCGGAGCTCAGCACCACATCACTATAGGTGATTTAGTGGTAGAGAAACAAAGGCCGAATGAAACTCTAGTGGATTACATACTTCGATGGAGAAATTTAAGCATGAAGTGTGAACCACAAGCGCAAGAACAACATGCGGTCGGCATCTTGCTTAAAAGCATTCACGGCCCGATAGCACTTCTCCTCAAGGGATTCACTATTAAGACTTTTGAGAAGTTGTTAAGCAAGGCCGGAAGCTTGCAAGAAGAGGCGAAGCAATTAAGTTTTGCCGACAAGACGGACAAGCAGAAGCCGGTGAAGACCTTCGAGAAGAAATCCGGGATCGTTGCAGCAGTTGACAAGGGCAAACAACCGATGCAAATACCACCAGAACGGCCGCAGCAACCACAACAAAATTACCAGCAACCCCGATCCAGCTATCAGTCGTCTCCGCAGTATGAACAACCGTCCCGTCCGCAACGTACATTGAGGGAGCTTCTGAGCAGAGAATACCCGTTCAAAAATGAAGCGGTACCGAAGATGTTCCGCAGCTTAATGAAAACTCCAGATTTCCGGCTGCCAGAGCCCAAAAGACCAGAGGAAGTTAACAAGAAAGGTGATCCCAACTTTTGCCCCTACCATCGGATGCTTGGGCACAAGATAGAAGACTGCATTACCTTCAAAAGTTGGCTCAATGACAACCTTCGGAAAGGAAATATAACAATCCCGAAGGAGTACATGAAGGAACCCTGCAAAGGAGGTTCCGTCAATGTTATCTCAGCCGATCCCGTCATTCCGATAGATCCCTATGCAACCAACGATGGATGGACTACCGCCTCGGACAAGGTCTTCGAAGAAGATTTTAGATAACATCCGAACCGCTTCGGTGCGAGCTTCGGTTCGTAGTTCGAGACTCGTTGAGCCGGTACTATCACTTGCGATAGAAGAACCACCTCGACAGGAGACAATCGAAGAGAAGAAGAAAATTGACGAAGAAGAGGGGACCGAGACTCCTAAGGCTAGACTAGGGGCTGCTTATCCTAGAGATAGTTGTTTCCGATTCGGGGGAGAAATCCCTCGAACCTCCGATTTTGTATGATTATATGCTCACTTCGGTGGGATCATATAATGATAAGGGTGATGGCGTTGGCTACGTTTTAATCGCTTTCTAATGATTACGTAACTAGCGACAATCCGGGCGTCGATTTCGATACCAACAACAATTCTCAAATCATACAAGATCTCGACGATCAAAATGACGAAGAAGGCATCCATCAAGGAGGCTACGAGAGTTCAACAAGCAACGGATCTATCTCGTGAGTTTCGAGGAGCTCCAGCTACGATAGAGTTAGAGCCTTCGCATTTGGAAGATAATCCGTAAGAGCCGCATCATTCCGATTCAGGAGGAGACACCGACAAACTCAACACTAGATTCAGAAGAAATTACAGAAGTCAACCTAAGAAGTGGAAAAGTTCTACCTCCGAGAATGGGTCCGAGAGACAAAGGAAAACAGGTGGTTGTTCAAGAAGAACCAACCCCACAGAAGAAATACCCATTCGAGAAGAAGCCGAGACGCATGAGAACAAAGTGGACTACAACGTGCTAGCCCATCTTAGGAAACTACCGGCCAAACTGAGCATTTACGACGCTCTCATCTTATCAAAGGAGATGAGAGAAGCTCTGATCAAGGCCTTACTTGATCCGGAAATTTGCTTAGCTCAAATGGCCTGGAGATTCCTTAGATGAGGTTTGCTCGTTAAAGGAACAAGCGAGGTGTTACCTTCACTGGACAATGACCTACTACTTGGGACGACAGATCACAACCGACCGTTGTACATTTCAGGCTACAATCGGGAAGTTTACGCTCTCCGCAGTATTGGTGGATCCAGGAGCATCAATCAATATAATGAGTCTTCGAACACTAAGCATACTTGGAAATTGATGCTCGCGAGCTCGAGGCCGACAAAATGTTATTAAGAGGATTCAACCGTAAAGGAGAAAGAGCCCTCGGGTCAATAACGCTATCGATGAAGACCGGTGACTTAGCAAAGACAACCGCAAAATTTCATATAATCGATTCGAAACGTCGTTCAACGCTCTACTCGGGCCGACCATGGATACATGAAAACAGGATGGTACCATCATCTCTGCATCGAGTGCATCAAGTATTACGATGGAGGGGAACAAGTGCATCAAAGGCGACTTACAACCATTCTCCGTACATGAGATTGGAATCCATGAAGATGCAGACTTATTATGCACCGCCAAAGAAAACGATCTTCTCCAGCAGATACCGTAACAAATGAAGCAAAGAAAGTTCGAGACAACGAAGAACCTGAAGTTCTAGTCCAACAGTCACTCACCACTCCCTTCCGGCGAGATGGTGAAGGTTTCTCCACAACTCGCATCCGAGGTCGAGGCCGGGGACGAGGCCGTGGTAGAGACACTAGGACAATTGGACAGAGGAAACCAACCATCAATGTTGATTGGGAAGATAGTTCTGAAGAAGAAAAAGAAATCAAGCAAGAAGCAGCAACAATAAGTCGAAAGAAGCCGCAATACAAGATCTCCCTCGAAGATGAAAAGAACGAAGAATACAAATCAATGTACGAGAAGATTAACCACTACGTACATACTATGACCCTAACTCCGATCCATTCTAATAAGATCGAGGGTATGGAGGTCAAAGAGGTACGTAGTGACGCGTGCAAAGCCGATCAAATTCTACCGCGGTGCTTCTTCCTCCAAAACCGAAAATAATGTACAATTCGAAGATGTCACTTCATCGAATTAATGGAATTACCTTTTGAGTGGTACTCTCCCGTGTTCAAAATTTAATTCAACGTGGTTTCTTACCTCGACAATGGACAAAAGGCCAATCACAACATTTTGAAAAGTTATGGAATAACTCCGCCGTCCTCCCAATTCAAAGTATGGACTCGGATTCGGCACAAGCAGGGTCACTGACGATACCGAATTTTGCTTGGTTGTCACTTGCAAGTCCAATGAAAACCGCATGGAAACTACGAGACGAACTCGAAGATTTACAAATCGAGACGCTCCACCGAATTCGAAGAAGAAATTAAATCCATAATAGATGAGTTAACGGAAGTTAACTTAGGTACCAAGCGAAGAGCCTAGACCTACCTTTGTTAGCTCCTTACTCAATAAAGAAGACTCCGAAGAAATAATCAAGTTATTAATGGAATTTAAAGACTCGTTTTGCTTGGAGCTACGATGAAATGCCGGGATTAGCTCCGCAGGTTGCAGTCCATAAGCTAGGAGTGGATCCTACTTCGTTCCGACGGACAAGGTCCTGAAGAATGCGTCTAGAAATCGAACAACAAGTCATACCGAAGTTAAAAAGCTAATAGACGCTAAATTTGTCCGT